>JAVLUZ010000791.1:0-202289 GCA_036768485.1 Mermis nigrescens
CCAGTGATCGGACCGAGGCCTCGGCCTTCGGCCTCGGCAAGCCTCGGCGTTTTTGGAGCCTCGGCCTCGGCGCCGAGGGCGAGGCTGAAAAGTGCCGAGGCGCCGAGGGTTAAAATCAAATTTGAATAAGTTTAATATGTCCGTTGAATATTAACTATTTAGAATGCATCTGCAGTACAAAGGCTATTTTTTACCTATAGACTTTTCTTGTGGTTTCAGTCGCGTACCCAGTAACACAAAGTTACATACAGCAAAGTGCCAATTTATTATTCATGTGATGACTAAGTTTTAATTCTCATGCTTGCTACATGGATCGGAAACACACATTCCCGAAGGGAGGGGTGAGAGAGGTTTATTACCCCCCTCTCAGGGTACTAGACTCAAGTCACTGTCAGACGATTTTTGGTGAAAGCCTTTTGAATATTTTTGAACCTAATTTTTACTATGGCAAAAGTGCAGCTAACTATTAGAATTTCCCGAAGTGATAGAGTATTTTTGAATGTAAGCAAGAGTAAATAGACAAACTGTCACTATAAAACATGCATGTAATAGCTCAAAATTTTTGGGAGGGGCTCCTCGGCATACATGTAATGGCTAGAAATTTCGGGTGGTGGATTAGCGACTCTAATTCTATGTCAAAAATGGCAAAAGCACCTAAAATAGCCAACAAAGCGCAAATTTTCGCCAAAAATGAGGAGGGTGGGTCAAAATTTTCTGACGTTGGAGGGAAGGGTTAGGGGAGGACGTCCAACCCTGGGTGGGTGGTAATTCCCCAAAGCCCTTCCTGTTACACGTATGGTTTTCGGCCATTTTTATGGGAGAGGGCGTAAACGATTACAAATTTTCGGCCGAAAATCGCAAAAACGCACCTAAAAATGGCCAATAAATGCAGGTTTTGCCAAAAATCAATTTTGGCTCGCGCATTTTTGGAGCCATTTTTATACAATGTTAAAATACTTTCTTGGACAAAGTGATATTAATTATATCGTTTTTCAGAATATTTTAGGAAACTTCAAAAAATTTTCGGCGCTTCGCGCAAAATATCGCTAATATACTGTATTTAGATTGAAGCAGGGGAAATAAACACTCCAAAATCAATTTTTGTGTAATCTAGGCATCTTTATGCAGATTTATATATCTTTTGTATCTATTTATACTGTTTTTAAAAATTTTATGCAAGATAAGTACTATTTAATAACTTTGCACTTTTTTTGCCGTTCAAAGATAAAATTGACTAATTTATCCTGATGTTGCATTGGATTTCTAAGCACAGTAGTGCTTATTACAAGATTTAATTGGCATATTACAATATCTGTAATATTTCTGATTTTGTAGTAGGTACAAGTTGTTTTAGCTTTCTCAGTCAAGTTTTATGTGTAAATTTCATCAAAAGCTCATAAAAATTTCGGCGCTTCGCGCCAAATAATCTTATGAACCTATATCCAGGCCGAATTATCACATTTAGGACCACGGTTTTTTGTATTCGGCAAAGATTTTTCATAATGTACAGAGACTTTTCGGGACCGTCTTTGTACATGCACAAAGATTTTTGGAGAGACAAAAACTGTAAAAAGGTGTAAAATTCCCGAAAATTTTTGGCGCATCAGTAATTGTCTGTCCTATATATCTTTAAAATAGTAGAATTTGCATTTAGAATGGAAAAAATGTCAAATATTCAGAGACCCAGGAATTAGCTAAGATACGCTACCGAAGGTCGAAAACCCCTGATTTAAAACACTAAATCGCTACTGTACCATACTATATATAATAGTACACAAAAATTTGCATGTACAAAATGTTCAAAGACTTTTGGATACCATTTTTGTTCATGTAAAAAGGTATCTTGCACAAAAAAACACTGTTTAGGACTGCATGCCGGTTGCAGGTCACACACTGGCAGTATGTAAAAACGTGTTTGTTTAAAAATATATTTATATAAAATATCTACAAAAATTTGTTCGCTCAAACAAAGACACTACTTAATTTACTGGTCCCCATTTTGGGATTTCACCCTTCCCTCAACTCTGGACCTTGGGAAACTATGATCGGAAAGTACAGTACAGTTTCTGTCATATTACCTACCACACCAGAATTGGATGACTGAAAAAGCGTGTTTAAACATGCATTACTGCAAAAGCGAGCACAACAATGGCTACAGTTCTGTCTTTACTTAGCTTATTTCGTTTGTTCGTATTTCTTTGGCACTGTTTTCTTATTTATGTATAGTAATAAAAGTTTTTAAGTGCTTGTTCAGCCATATTTTTTATTAACTTTTCCAAGTCTTCAACAGCAACTTGTTAAATTAAGTATGCTTTCATTCTGCTGACTTTATTCAATAAATCCTTCACACATTTAATCTACTATTATTGAAAATGACATTTGATAAAGTGTTCAATATTACGATTATTCTCTAGCTCATGTGCATACAAAATATTCTAACAGCACTATTTATGGGTATAGGTATATAAGCTTGACCCTCGGCATTACCCTCGGCCTCGGCCTCGGCTCGGCCGAGGCAAGGATTTTGAGGCGCCTCGGCCTCGGCCGAGGCCGAGGGTCCAAAAGTACCCTCGGTCCGATCACTGGTTAGCACTAAGGAAATGATTCAGGCTATTCTTGATGGATCTGTTTTTGGCTTTGCCAAAGTAGATATTTCAACTCCTGATCATTTTAAAGACCTTTATGCTGATTTTCCACCAATTATAAAGCATGCTGAAATTAGTAGGGAAGACATTGGGTCTCTCATGAAAGAGTATGCTGAAAAAATGGATTTACTGAAAAAGCCCCGCCAAAATCTGATAAGTAGCTATTTTGGAAAAAGTATCATCTTATCTACAGAAATGATCAGATTTTTGATTAATCATAGCCTTGCATTGGATAAAATACACGAGGTAATACAATATGATAGAGCAAGACCATTTGAAAAATTCCGAGATACAGTCACGAAGCAAAGGCAAGAAGGGGGATGAAGATCCAGAACTTGCTATGATTGCTGATACGTTCAAGCTGCTCGGAAACACAGGTTATGGCAAGACTCTTACAAACAAGGAACAACATATAGATGTATTATATGCTGACTATGAAAAAGCAGCTGAATGCAGCCTGAGTCCTTATATTAAGAAAATAAAACACATTACTAATAACTGCTATGAAGTACACATGCGTAAGAAAGAAATAACTTTAGATCTGCCCATTGTAGTTGGCCTTTCAGTGTATAATTGGGCTAAAATTCGCATGTTAGAATTTTTCTATGATATATTATCGAAATATTTTGATAAGGCAGATTATCAGTGTATGCAGACCGATACAGATAGCATTTACTTTGCACTGTCTGCAGAAAATTTATTGGATATAGTTAAGCCAGAAAGAAGGCAGGAGTTCGAGAACGTATATCCATATTGGTTTGTAACATCAAAGGTAACCAAAAGAACTCCAGGGCTGCTAAAAGAGGAATTCAGAGGAACAGCAATGTGTTGTTTGGCAGCTAAAACATACATTGCTATAGATGAGGAAACTAACAAAATCAAAGCTAGCAGTAAAGGCTTGATGACAAAAAATAAACAAGCTCAGCTTTGAACAATACAGCAATGTCTTGCAAAATCAGGAACCTCAAGGTGGAAGAAATATTGGTTTTCGCATGCAACCTGATAATCAAATGTGGACATACATACAAGAAAAGGAGGGACTTCCATACCTGTATGTTAAAAGAAAGGTTCTACCTGATGGAATAACAACAGTCCCACTAGATATATAAACTTTAAATAAATTTCAGCTCCTCTCATGCGTGATAACAAGGCGCCTGATATCCTACTTAAATGGGCACGTGGTCAGGAGTCTTGAAGTTGTGAGTAAAAATTTTAGCTGGAAATGATCCACCATTGAGCCAACCTCCTTGTGGTGTGGATCAGACATCGACAAATGGGCACAAAAGCTTGTAAAATATGATAACTTTTTTGTAAAGTTTCAAAATTTTCTTGTAAAGTTTGGAATATTTTTGTAAAGTTTGGAATTAATTTTACATGCTTAAGCATAGTACTTTTGTAAAGTTTGGAATATTTTTTGTAAAGTTTGGAAAAATTTTTGCAGAGGCGACTTTAAATCCTTGCCTCGGCCGAGAGCCGAGGCCGAGACGAGCCGAGGTAATGCCGAGGTCAAGCTTATATACCTATACCCATAAATAGTACTCTTTGAATATTTTGTATGTACATGAGCTAGAGAATAATCGTAATATTCAACACTTTATCGAACTAAAACAAATGTTTATTGGTGTTGGCCAGAATTTTTATTTCAATCTGATGAAGCAGATAATTCATCATCGAAATCTAGATCATCTGAATCAAAGTTAGCCTCATCTGTTTCGCCTTGTGCTATCGCGTTATCGTCGTCGTCAGCCTTTATCAGATTCTTTAAAGTCACACTATTATAACCAACTGCTTTGAGATTTTGCTTTACAAAAAAAGAGTTTTTGAACGTTTTACGGTAGCAGACGAATGCGAGAATTACTGTACTTTCTGATCCATCCAGTAGCGGGAGGGGTGCGGTATACAAACTTTTCCAAAAAAGTCAAAAACAGGTCCAAAATTTTGCCCTCAAAGCGCGAAATAGCATTTTTCGGTGTTTTACATTGTATACTTTTACATAAAATCACTTTTGAAGTCATATTTTTCTTAAAATTTTAGAATTTTCGACAATTTTGTGCAGAAAAATCATTAAATTTCTAAGGCTTTAATAGAAATCTGGCGCGAAGCGCCGAAAAATTTGCAAAATTAAGGCGGATAGACGTCTAGAAGCATGATTTACTGCTTGATTTCCTGTATTTAGAGCATTTGATGCGAAACATTGAAATTTTTTTATTGAAAATAGAAGAAGACTATGCAAAAATAGCTGTTTCTGCTGTTAAAATTGTTTTGAAACCTACATGAACAGAAAAGGGCTTCCAGGGCCCGGTTTCACCACAAAGCTACGAGTTACGAGGTACGGGTGACGGTTTCACAAGTACGGGCTACGAGTGCTACAAATTTCCGTTTCACCAAAAACTGAGATTTACGAGCCACGGGCTACGAGTTACGAGTTCTACGAGTACTTACGAGTGTTTTTTCATGAATAACGACTGGGCGGTTTCACCAAATATTACGATCGAATGTTACGAGTGAAAAGATTCGTAAATTTTGTAATATTATCACGGATCAAAAAGAGGTCCATAGGACTCGTAAAGAAGTGGCAGACTAGTGCGTTTAATAGTTTTCTGATTTGTTTTTCTCAATTTGTTTCACTTTCGTGCACACACCTACATAATACATATACTGGCAGCAGTGGCGGATCTAGGATTTTCCTAAGGGGGGGCGGTACCCCTAAGGGGGCGGAACCCTGACTTGGGCGGAAAAATTAGCCGTTTTGACCCGAAAATCGCGAAAAATCGCTTAAAAATGCTTAATTTTGCGCATTCCCCCTAAATCCGCCCCTGACTGGCAGCACATGTAAAGGTTAAGAAGATTAGCATTAAAAAAATAATATATTTTTTCAAAAAATGTTTTAGAGAAATCCCATAAAAGTCGATTCTTAAGCTGCATTCTTGAGTAGTAATTCGAAATTTTATTTCTTTAGCCCTTGTTAGTAATGTTCGCAGCTTTTTTATGAAAAATATTACAATCACTTAGACATTTTTTCATGAATTGCGGAAATCAGATATTTTCGATTAGATTTCTGAAAATTAGAATTTCATCGCACTTCCTTCGGAAAAGAGCCGACTGCATATTTTATGTACGTATTAATGACAACTAAGAATGATTTGTTAAATTTGAAAATTGAAATAATACGCTGTGATATACTTTTAGCTTCGTAACGTCTCTGAATCTGATTCAATTGATTTCGTTTATAAATTATAATAGTAATAATAATAATAATAATAATAATATTAATAATAATAATGATTATTAGTATTAGTATTATAATAATAATAATTATTATTATTAGTATTAGTAATATTCTTATTATTAGTATTATTATTATTATTATTATTATTGTTATTATCGTCATTATTATTATTACTAATATTATTATTTTCGTTTTTATTTAAAGTTATAAATTTTCTGAGAAGCTTATTAATTCTTGTTGACTAAATCCCAAATATTTCTTAACACTTTCTATGTTTTTCTATCGAGCGGCATAAAATCTGCAATTAATCACATAATTATGCTGTTTAAAACAGAGACAATGACTAACAAAGAGTGTCATACGCAACAGAAAAGATATACATGCTATTACGAGTACTCGTAAAAGGTCCAAAAAGTACTCGTAAAAAATGAGTTTTTATGAGTCCTACGGAAACCCTGGTGAAACCCTCGTAATACGAACTCTTGACCCGTTGCTCGTTACTCATAACTCGTAGTCGTAATTCATAACTCCTAAAAAGATGGTGAATCCGATTTTCCCGTAAAACGGAAGTCGTAGGACTCTTATGAGTTGTAAACTTATGGTGAAACCGGGCCCAGGTCGCCAAGAAAGTAAATAAATGTCATTAATAGGTATCATCCGGCGCGTAGCGCCGGAAAAATTTGAGAAATTATGGTCACTGACGACCAAAAATCATTGCAGATTGCATATCCATTCTTTATCTTGCCAAATATTTTGGCCAATGGGGAGCGGCCGCCCCCTTAAATTCGCATCTGCATGTAGCGACTGTACTTTCCGATCCATGTAGCAAAAAGACGCTTTTGATCGTTCAAATTATCATTGTGAAATTCAACGCGAAGCGCGAAAAGTCTTTCGCGATTATTCTCACATTTTATTTCGAAAGGGGCACTTTCCCCCAATCCCCCTGTATACGAGCCTGAGCTCTACGTTAGAATTAAAATAGGAACTATATGCTATGCAGGAAAGTCGGTAGGAAACTTAATCAGTGATACTGACACACAAAACCTCTAAAATAAAAATAATTCATGACAATGCGGTGGAAGAATAGAAAAGCTGTGGTGAATGAATGACAGACAGTTCAAAAACTCGTTTTTGTAAAGCATAATCTCAAAGCAGTTGGTTATAATAGTGTGACTTTAAAGAATCTGATAAAGGATGACGACGACGATGATGCGATAGCACAACAAGGCGAAATGGATGAGGCTTATTCTGATTCAGATGATCTAGATTTTGATGATGAATTATCTGCTTCATCAGATTAAAATCAGAATTCTGGCTAACAACAATAAACATATAAACATTTATTTCAGTTAGATAAAGTGTTTAATATTACGATTATTTTCTCTGCACTGTACTTTCCGATCCATGTAGCGAGCATGAGAAATAAAACTTATGTAGTCATCATATGAATATGAATTGGCACTTTGCTGTATGTAACTTGGTGTAACTGGATACGCGCCTAAAACCATAAGAAAAGCCAATAGGTAAGAAACAGCCTGTGTACTGCAGATGCATTCTAAATAGTTAATATTTAACGGATATATTAAACTTATTCAAATTTAATTTTAACCCTCGGCGCCTCGGCACTTTTCAGCTTCGCCCTCGGCGCCGAGGCCGAGGCTCCAAAAACGCCGAGGCTTGCCGAGGCCGAGGCCGAGGCCTCGGTCCGATCACTGCCTGTGAGAATCAGTTTTCCGCTTGTAAAGAGTAAAAAAGTCACATTTCTAAATTTGTATACTAGGCTGAAATAATTTACTTCGTACATGCATTTTCTTTCCACCAGCTCATAAAACTTGCAAAGATCAGTGAAATCCCAAGTTAGCCGAGCCAACAAACAGCACAGGCTTTATTTCCAACATTAAATTCCTCCATTTTTAGTATATGGATGAATGCCTTTATCGTATTTTCGCCTTCTTGTATAGTTTTTGCTCCAAGACATACAATTTTTCCTGATTTGAAAATCAGCAATGTTGCTTGAGGTAATTGAAATATGATGCCTGGAAATTCCTGCCGATTATACTGCGCTGTATTCGGTAATTTCAGGTAGATGTCATCTAGATCAAGCACATTTGGTAGGCATGTAGTCAACACAATGTTTTGTATGGTAACCATTTTTTAATAAATACATTAACTCTTCCTTGTCTATATTTATAAGTGATGGAACCATTAAAGATACAGTGGACTGAGGTGGGCAAGCCAAGTGCATTTGCAGGTATCAATAAACTGCAAAAAGTTAGCAAAGCATCAAATAAGCGAGTAAAAGGATTTTTGTCTAAACAGTTTACTTATCAATTGCATAAACCAGTGAGGAAGCTACATTTCCTAGGCAGGCAATTATAGTTTCAGGTCCTAATCTTCTGTGGGATGTATATCTTCTTGATCTTAAAGAATTTAGGAATAAAAATTATAAAAATCGATACATATTGATGTTATTGATGTTTTTTCGCGTAAAGCTTATGGACAGGCAATGACTAATAAAAGTGCTAAGACTGCATCACAAGCTTTGAAAAGATATTGCCCCTTAACATCCCTCAGGCAGTGCGAACTGATCATGGTAATGAATTTAAAGGGGAATTTAATAGATTGCTTAAGTCATACAAATCAAGCATATATTGACAAGTAGTCCCGAGATTAAGGCAAATTTTGTGGAGCGATTTCATAGAACATTCCGTGACAAGCTCATGCGATACATGACATACTATTCAAATGAAAATTGGACTAAGGTATATAAAAGCATCATTGAGAGCTATAATAGCACGCCATAGTAGCCTAACAATACAGCCCCAAATGATGTAACGGAAATGCAGGAGAATTATTAGCCTTTATGCTAAAAAATAGAAAAATGTGTAGATCAGGAGCTAGCACTACCTATTGGACAACTTGTGAGAATAACTTCACTAAAAGCGGGTTTGCAAAAGCAAGCAAGCACACATATACCGATGAGCTGTTTCGCATAAAAGAGGAGTCAGACAGTTGCCCTAAAACATACAGATTGGAGGATTTAATGGGAGGAGCCAATAATTGAGCATTTTATAGAAAGGAGCTCCAAGTGGCTGAACCAGAGGCTGAAATGCATAAGCGAGTTGCAAAGGCTATAAATACTGGTAAAGGGACATACAAAGTCAAATTCAAAAATTGGCCAAATAAGTTTAGTACAGAATTAACAAAGAGAGAACTGAAGTTTTATGAGCAACAAATGATTTTAGAGCATCCTTTACATGCACGTTTCAGGCCCTACAAAATCAGGTAAAACAACGTTTGTGAAAGAGCTTATAGAAAATCGTGAAAGACTAATTGACACAAAAATTGCAAAAATTTGGTGGTGTTTACAGAAGATCAGCCATTATACACGAAAATAAAAAATGTCACCTTCATAAAAAGGGTTGCCAAACTTTAACAGACTCAAAGAGACAAACAACACCTCAACTACTTATACTTGACGATCTGATGCAGGAAACTAAAGGCAATGGGCAAATCATACAATTATTTACACGAGGCTGCCACCACTGGAATGTCAGTGTCATTCACATAGTGCAAAACCTATTTTTTGATGGCCTGCGCACTTCTCGCATAAATTCTGATTATATTGTGCTATTTTAAAAATCCTGCTGGATCAGTTACAGGCAATGTTTTATCTCAGCTTTATCCTAACAATCAAAAATATTTTATAGAAGCTTATTCAGATGCAACTTCTCAACCTCACGGGTATCTTTTCATCGATTTAACACAAAATATTATGGACACTTATAGGCTAAAAACGAATATATTCAATAAACATCCATCTATTTATGTACCAAAGTCTATAAATACTAATGAAAATAAAAATAAAATTTAAGATGGCTCCAAAACGACTGAAACGGAATATAAGTTGTTCACACGTGCTAAGCATTGCAAAGAAACCTCAGAGAACGCTAATAAATAATTACAAAGGACTGATTCTTTGCATATGTGATTGTGCTCATAACTTTAAACAGTAATATTCCTTTTTTAGAAAAAGACACCAACACACTTAGAAGGTATCAGAATCAAATTAGATATCTAGCAAACAATAAGCAGGCAACAACAAAGCAAAGAAAAGACATTATATTACAGAACAGTGGGTTTCTTCCTTTATTACTCACTCCCATACTTTCAATTGTTGGCAGTCTATTAGCTGATGCAATAATAAGTAGAAAATGAAGCACACAGAAAAAATAATTCTAATACCTAGTGAACTGACTGAACGAAGGAAACCTGTTGATAGCTTACTTGGCACTCTAGACAAGGAGATGCAAAAACTTTTTAGTGATAAGAGTGTACCACCTGACGTAAAGCTTATGAAATATAATCAGCTTGTTGGTAGATTTATGCGATTACAGGAAAAGAAAAAACAACCTTTTAAAGCAAATATCATAGAAAGCCAAATTGCTGATGATGTGGAAATTCTTGAAGATATCCCAAAATCGCAGTATCAGAAAGCAAAAATGCTCTTACACTACATTCACAGCAGTCCAAATATCGAAATTTCCCTTAGTGGACAGCTTGTTATTGATGGCCAAGAAATTTATGGTTCAATGTCACAGATATAGTGCATGATTTAGCCCGTGAGCGAAAAAATATAAGCAAACACCCAGGTACAATAGAATTAATAAAAGTAATTCAATCGTATAAATGTTCCAATTGAAAGCATTGGCAATAAACAAGGAAGGCACCTTTTGCAGCAGCTCGAACTGACATAAGATTTGATTGGGATGAAAGTCTATAAATACTCTTATTACTTTGCAGTAGCAATTCACAAAAATGCATGTCCAATTTCATCCAGACAATTACAGTTTTTGGCTTCAGTACTACACTGGGCAGGCGGGCTATGGGTTGAGGGGGTTTAAAGGCACACCAGCGGGATGTTGGTCTAGGCAGCTTTTTCCGTTCGCTTTTCAGAATGGCCATCCCAGTTTTGCAGTCAATTGGTAAGCGAGTTGGGAAACATGCTCTAGTTGCAGGTTCAAACATAGCATCTGATTTGGCGCAAGGAAAACCCCTTTTTCAATCAACTAAAGAACACTCAAAGCGAGAAGCTGCTCAATTGTTTGATGAAGCCTCTAAAGCTCTGCAGCAAGGGGAAGGCTTGGTAGCCACCCAAAGTCTATGAATACTAATACGAATGATGCCTTTTCAATACTAAACAAAAATAATGGCTCTCATAGACATAAAATCAACTCCAAGTACAAAAACCGAACTTGACCTTTTCACAGTCCCTCCTACCCAAGTAGGCGAAAACAAGGCTTCTGGCACAAAATCCAGCCAACGCATCCAATTACAAATGAAGGACCATACGAATTTTGAATACCACCTGACCCACATTATCTGCAACTTAGCAAAAACCACATTTATATGTTACTAAGAATAAGGAAACCAGCGGTTGCTGCAGGGGCAGCAATACCCGACTATGCGCCTATCAATCTCATTGGTAAAACTTTTTTCAAGCAAGTAAAGTGCTTTTTAGGAGGTCAATTGCTTGACAGCTCACGCTTACAGGGCTTATTTTGAAACTGAGCTTAATTTTGGATATGATGCAAAGCATTCTCACTTACAGACAGCCTTGTACTTTCACGAAGGTGGAGGTGATGTTGACACAAAAGACAATGAAGCATTCAAAAAGGTCAAAAATGTTTAAGGATGAAAACATTGTAGAAGTTTTAGCTCCACTGCACATTGACATGTTTTCACAAGACAGATATTTGCTTAATTTCCCACTGATTTTCACCAGAATTACATAGAAATAGCAATGCATTTGTTTTATAAGTGCTTTGAGGATTTAAATTTAGAACTACAGGTCCTACAAATGAAATTTTTCATTCCGAAAGTTGAGGTTTTGGACAGTGTAAATCTAGCCCTTTGAACAAACAATGCACCGTGTGCTGCAAAATATTTCATAAGGAGAGTGGCTATGACCAACTTGCATTTATCAAATCCAGCAAGAGAAACATCTAATTATACATTGTTTACTGGTCAGCTCCTCGGCGTATTGTATTTGCATGTGTTGAAGGCAGTGCTTATCGAGGTATAATCACCATTTAATTTCAAGCCTTTCAATATAAATGATGTAAAAGTAACATGTGGTGGTGTAACATTTCCTGCTTACCCACTCAGCATTTCATTTAAACATGATAGATACCTACAAGCTTTTAATCAAATGTTTGATGCATTAGATTTGGGGCGTGAAAGTAATATTATTAGCAGAGCTGGGATTTAAAACGAGTCACTGTTGTGTTCGACCTGACTCCTGATGAAGATGATAGTGGGCATTGGGATTTGATCCACGAGGGTACAACCAGCATTCATATAAAATTCAGTGGTAATTTGCCCGATTCAGGTGTTGAAATTATTATATATGCTGAATTTGACAATTTGATAATGATTGACAAAAAACCGTAACACTTTTCATGATTATAACGCATAAAACATGAATACTATTGAAATAATTGAAATCCTTAAAGCTGCTTTTCAAAATCGCATTTTTAGGTGTTTTCCCATTAGACCTTGTACCTCGCATTAAGAGTTACCCTGCTACCCTTGTAGTGAACCTAGATCATAGCAATCAACCTGGCTCCCACTGGGTTGCCCTCTATTTTAATCACAAAAGACACTGTGAATATTTTGACAGCTACGGACGAAGACCATTTGAGCTCAAAGAGTATATACAGCATAATGCAAAGCTACACATACAATAATGCAAAAGTTCAAGGCATATTTAGCATTTCATGCGGCCACATGTGCATCTATTTTCTGGTTTGCTGTGCACAAGGTATTTTCATTTAAGAAAATTGTCACATCAATGCAACATGAAAAAATCTATAAATACTTAAATAAACTTAAGTTGTAAGCATGGATATGAAACAATTTTACCTTACTCTTCCAAGCAATTCACAAGAAACAAATACTGCAGCCACATTTGTTACCAATCTGCCTAGACAAATTGTATTAAATGGTGAGTGGGAGGTTGGTTTAGTAGAAATAATTTATGCAAATACATGGCACAATGTTTCCGAGGAGCAGAATATGGATACAATTTTATGATATAAAAAACAATGTATGACAAAATTGCTTATACCTCGAAAGCAAGGTATTTAAATATACACGATCTCATTCAAGCCATCAGGAATGGAATAAAAACGATTAGCTCAATAGATAAATTTGATTACATGCAATACATTGGCATAAAGTATGATGAAAAATAGAAAATTTTGTCATCTGACAATAAATTCTGAACATATTCAAAGTGTGAAGCTTACAAAGCATTTAATGTATATGCTAGGATTTCTAGAGAGCCAGCTTGGCAATATAGATTATACCGTTAAGAAAGAATTGCCATGCACCATTCGCCTGACATGCTAGGTGGAATGCATAACTTTTATGTATATTGTGATATAGTTGAGCCTCAAATTGTTGGAAATATCTTTTGCGCCGCTCCTGCAGGTTGTGAATATAGAAGGAAAGTATATGGATATTGTTAATCACGCATATATTAGTCCACATTATATACCTGTGCTCAAAAATCATTCAATACAATTGAAGTGAACATTAAGAGGATCAAGATAAACCTGTGCCTTTTGAGTTCGGAAACTATCGTAAAACTACATTTTAGAACGCTTAGGTAGACTCATCCGGCTTATTAATAACTTTAACTTTTTTAAACAACTTAGATCGCGCATGTGCTTATGCGTTGGACTGTAATCCGCTTTGTTCGCGTTCGATTCCCACTAACCCACTCTTTTTCTTCGCGGGGGTAGCCGAAGGCGGTCACCCGGCATGGCGCCCCCAAGTAGAAAGCTCGGGAAAATCGTCCTATGTTATAACGTGTGGCGCCCCAAAATGCGCGCGCGGGGGGGGGTCTTCTTACTGCTACTGAATGACTGCCAATTTTTTTACCAAAAACGGCCAAACACCTAAAACGGTTAAAAAATTCAATTTTTTTCCGAAAATGGGAAGGGTCAAAAATTTCGTGACTTTAGGGGATGGGAACGGCCAACTTTGGTGGGGGATCCTTGCATCCCCGTTGTTACATGCATGAACCCCATACTCGGGCGGCATGAGGTTTTGGTTACTGCCCAGATATTATATATACTTTCACACGGTCAAATTTATGAGAGGGGATGAACCGAGTTTCGTAAAGGGGAGGGTAAATGAATAATTTTATTCAATGCCAAATTTTTGATACTTTATTCGTTGTATTTTATTCGTCGTGAACATGTTTGGTTAAAAACAAAAAAACAAATAACAATAAGGGTGATGAAATGACCAGTTGCATCCAATGCATACGAAATAATGAAAGAAAAGTGTTTGGATGAATGAACTGAACTGCCTATTGCTCCAAAAACAGGTATATACTAAGTTCCAGATACATACATATGCTTCGAACCGTTTGTTTTTCTTGCATCGAGTGTTATGTACAAATGAAAACTTGGTCAGAAATGAACAAAATCGAAAACGAAAACTAAATTTGAGTCACTGCTGTGGGATGTTTTTATTTTTTATACCTTCCTCTTTTCAATCGTGGTCTTGCTGTAAATATCCATTGTGCTACATGAGAGATGTAAAAAAATAAATACGTAAATCATGCTTCTCACGAAAAACTTTATATGTATCCTCGCTTCGCTTTCTTATATTAAGTATTTAGATTGTATATCTGCATTTTGTAGCTTCATATTCTCTTCACTTATTACGAGATATGCAGCAGATGCCATATTCCTGGAATCGGAGAACGCTTCAGAATAAAGTACAAATTACGTTCGCGGATTGAGAAGTACATTTTTCAATTAAATATTATTACCTTCAGGCTCCAACGCGATTTACGATTGCGACTGGGCTGAGAAGCGTTGACTGAATTTAATACAGGAGTTTGATCGCATTTATTGGCATTCTTGCTATGTCGGATCCAAAGTGAGTTGGGCGCATATATGCATGCATAATAGAGATGAGTTGGGGCCGGGGTCGGTGTGGTGCCTTTACAATACATACGCTACACTTACTAATGTATATTCATGCATACCATTAAACCTGCATTGAATACAAGGGCGTAACCAGCCGGGAAGGAACGGCCTTCGGAATGAAAGGAATACTTCTATTTTTCACAAGGGTCCCGAGAGGAAAAAAAGGTAACACTAAAAAGGCGGCCAAAATACGTTTCAGCACACTTTTGAGCTACGTTCTAAACTCAACATTTTGTCTTTTATAATATTTTCTTAGCTTAGAAGCCTAGACTTGACTTAAAAATAATGAACATTGCCAAAATTTTTAGGCGCTTATTTATCATTTTCTGCATTAGATTTTTTGGAAAACCAAAAAATTAAATGCAAAGACAAGAATTTCGAAATGATTAGGAGTCAAGCTTGAACTTGATATTATGAAATTAGTCATAAAGATTGCTTAAACGGTTAATTTTTTATATATTTTTTTATCAAGCAAAAAATTTTTCGACTTTTTCAAAATTATTATCTTCACCATCGTATAGATCTCGTCGAGAAACTCAAAAATGCCATTATTTTCGCCATCTCGTAATGGTTCTTGAGATATAGGACTTCTAAAATTTCAGCCCACTCTGAAATAAAATCGTGATTACGCTCTGCCTGCTTCGACTTTGCATCTCAGTATCACTATTCCACGTAATTAAATAATGCTGCAGTGAATCAAGATAAGAAGATAAGGATTAAAATAAATATAAAGAAAATAATAGAACACGTAGGTAATTAATTAATTAATACTAGCCGTAGGCATTAAAAAACAATATGATGCACAATTATAGTTTTTTAAGCTTTTATATTATTACTTTATGCAAATGAAGTGACGAGCGCGATACCACAATGAAAAGCTTTGTAAATACTCTTCATGAGAATTCAGTGGATCTAAGATTTTCTAGGAGGGAAAGTTTTGAAGGCACTCTTATGTTGACAATTATTGAACTACGAGTATATTTGAAAAACCTCTTATTAGAATGTGAATAGGAGCACCGTTTTTTTGTTCGGGACAAAGATCTTAAACAAAGATCTTCAGGCTCGTACAAAAATTTCTGGAGCGATCGTCGTGTATCTTTGTACACAAATTGTAGGCAATTTCTGGCCGATTTTCATTGTACAAAAAAAATCGAAGTTTTTGTACAAAGAACATTGACGGAAAATAAAAATTATCTGCCTAGAGTGGGAAACGTGCCTTTTCAAGATTTAAATAATATGAAAGCTACACTTGAAACTAAATCATATTTACCTACATAAAAATTTTTCAAAAAACATACTCTTACATTGTGTAGTTCTGTGAATTCATCATTGCACTAATTTATTTCCTTCTTCACAAGCTAGGATGCCCAATATAGTTTTTTTAATGTGTCTTTTTTGGTAATCAAAAACGATGGTTACGCCTCAAGGAAGCAATTTTTGGGCATTTCTGGCATGTTTTTCCATTTCAGACGATAAAAATTACAAAATTTCAAGGATCACTTAATCGACAAATTATTTCTTATCTCTTGCCTTTGCACTTAATCATTGTGGTTTACAGAGAAAACAATACAGATAATGAATAATTCGGCGCCAAGCGCCGAAAAAATGGACATATTCTGCATGTCAAGCTCGAATTTGAACAGTCTTGAGCGGGCTAGAAGACAAAAAACATATATAAAAAATAAATACGGCGCGAAGCGCCGGAAGCATTTCATGTTTCCCATGTCATAACTCAAATTTGAGCTGTTTCGAGTGAGCTAGAAGGCAAAAACTATAGCTGAACAATGAATCTGGCGCACAGCGCTGGAAAAAAGTTGACATGCTCTCTATGTCTAACTCAAATTAGAACGATTCTTAGCGGTTTAGAAGACAAAACTATACATAAACAATAAATCCGGCGCGAAGCGCCGGAAAATTTTGAGTTTACTAGCTCAAAAGTACGCTAAAAACCTGTTTTGGCGGTGTTTCAGACGCACCTCGCCAATTTTCCATTTTTCCCTTTGGGGGACCCTTGGGAAAAACAAAAATTTTTCCTATTTAAGGTAGGGGCAGGCCCCCAGCCCCCTGGACACGGGTTTCTATTCAGCGACAGAAATTCCCCCTTTTGCAAATATGAAAAAAATTTTCACAATTTTTTATCAACATTTCAAAGGTGCAACGATTAATTCATTAATTTACTAACAATTTTGGAACGCATTTGATCAGTTTGTGACGAATTTTTGATGCTTATTAATTAATGACGCTTATCAAAACCTTTTTCATTTTTTGAGTTCATTTACGTAATTAAGCACCTAAATACTGTGATTCCTTGCTTTCGTGTTGGAGAAATTGATTGCTCTCTCTCCTCTCATAAATGCACAAGGTCAGGGTCGGCAAGGGGTAAAATTTCAGAAATCCAAAGCGGCGAATTTAGTATTCACGATTTTTTGCTATTCAAATGACGAAAATGTGTAAATGAGTCCATAAAACGCTTTTTTGTAGGTAATACCGCATTTTCCAGGCATTTTAGTCCATTTTGACTGCATTATATCGCTTTCAATACTAAAAAATATAGAAATCGATCAATTCAGCGAGAAATTTTGATTTTTTAAACCATTTTGACACAATTTTGGTCACTTTTTCAGTAAAGTGTACGTAAGATTTTGAATCCAGCGCGAAGCTCTGGAACATTTTGACCTTGTACTGCTTTTGTCCCAAAAAATGATGCAGAAAATTTTCCGTCGGCTCGAAATCGCCTTTGACAGTACCTTTCTGCCGGACCCCAACTCCTTTATGTACATACAAGTGTGCTGTGTTCTCTTTATTACTGTGCACTGTGCAATATAGGGTAGTTGGGGTTTGATTCAATTCAAAACTATTATGATTTATCTTTTGTCTAAAATCTGTTTTATGGCGACACTTTAAAATTATTCCAAAAGTTTTTATTTTGCTCAAATATGTTTTATTAAATTAATAATTATTTATTCTTAATTCATAAATTCCTCTAATAATCCTCTTGTTATAGAGCGAATTCAACTTTTTGATTCAATTTCTTGTTCATTTACTACGATTATCTAAATCAATTTTATACTTCTTTGAAATAAGTTTGTTTCCAAATACGTGATTACGATTTATCTCTGGGTAGAACCTTGGGGAGAAAGCGGACCTCTGGATTTATGGATAGAAAGGGTCTAATGATATTAAATCGATTGTTCCACGCGTCTTTATTAATTACGAGCATATCTTTGAAACCTACTAATGCACGTATGTTTGTTTTTCTACTTTACAAGTTGTTTTTAAAATCGTAATTGACAAGAAGCTTTTCATTTGAATAATTTTTATAATTTCAAACAACGCAGTCGCCATTAAGGTTGCAACATCTTGCTTCGCATTGTCAGGCACGTAGCTGGCCGTCCTATTTGGGGGGGGGCAACACCAAATTTTGGGGGTCCGAAAATAGCACAAAATAACGTTTAAAAAGTCCTATTTTTCAGATTTTTCTGAATTTGGGGGGTCCGGAACCCCATTCCCCCAGAGCTACGTGCCTGCGCATTGTTGATTTTACTCTCTTATCAATCATGTTCATGTGTTCCCCGGTCGATCATTGCGCGTACTGTGCAATCAAAATTGATGGACTGAACAAGATTTGTGCTCCAATATTCTTAAACGGAGCTTTAGATGGGCTTACTTTTGTTGTTAAATCATTTTTACAAATAAATATGGCTTTCGGTGAAATATTAAATTATTTATACAAATAAATAGGCATGGCTTTCGGTGAAAAATCGACATTGTTCTTCTTCCAAAAACTTTTACGAATATCTTATGTTGACATTCAATATCTAGTTGTTGTCCAGCGTCCTGATCGAACTGTGCTTGTGAAAGCGCTTGACAACTTACTGCATATTAATTTTAGTTCTGTAGAAATATCGCGATTTCGTAATTCGTATTTATCTCGGTTAGGTTGTCGTGATCGATTTTCTTAATGCGCTTGAACACTTTATTCCTCCTACATAACGCCACTCTCCTTGTCCTTGGTGCGAACTGTTAATCAACAGTCAGCGGCACGCAAGCTTACTGTTAGTATGTAGTAGCAAACGCGAAAGAGGAACCTCCTTTTCAATGCGTCACCGCGTGTAAAGGATTACAATAAATTAGTGAAAGGAACGAAAATAACCCCTTTCATTGCGCTTACATACGTTGCCATACAATAGTTGTGCTGTCCGCCGACCACTATTTATAGCGTAAGGATGAATTTTGGCCGGATTTTAGCCAAGAAAAGCTCGCTACTGTAGCTTAATCGAATATTTTCCGCTAACGGACTGCTCGTAGCAGCTTTACTGTACGATCCGGATGCATAGATAGATAGGCCAGCCTTTTTTACTAGCACATTAGTCACGCTGCACCGATTATAACAAATTAAAATTGAAAATCCCGCCTTCGTTCATCCTCTCGAGCATATCGTATAATTATGATGCTCCATAATTCAATCGATTCTTGATGAAATGCTCCCCTCTTTCGTCTATAATGTATGCACTATTATAGAACACTTTCGTTGATATATTATGCAAAATAGATTGAGTATCAATGTTGGTAGTGAGCAATCTGCGTTATTTATTGTTTACGTGGCGTTCGCTTCTGCGAGCGAACCACCAGCTTCTCGTCTCCGACGCATTTTCCTCATTAAAAAGCCCATGTTTACTAGTCGAATTTCGAGATTTTGGTTTTATTGTTGCGCTAGTTTAGTTTTAAATTCAGTTTTTCGATGCTGACTACGTTATGTTGCACCAGCGTGCTTTGTGAATTCGTACGTAACTCTGCTCTAACGCTTCTTCAGCTATTTTTATTCCATTTGTAACCACGCGTCGAAATTTCCCCGACTATTACGTTTCGTAGATCAAAATTTTATATGAATAACGACCGGTTTCCAGTACGCATTTGCGATCTATACTCGATCCGTTCTGCATTCCTTTTGTTGTCCGTAGAATTGATGGCGGTCAAATATTATCAAAAATGTTGAATCGGTCCCTCGCCGTGCAGCCTTTTATGGGGACACGAGGCGGAATTGCAAATTTATTATTGAGTAATTGGTTGCTCATTTATTATTGCGTAACGACGCGCAATTTTAGATCTTAGTTCTGGGATTTAACGTTTCTGGATTTTACGTGCACAATTCGAAAGTTAAAATTATATTCTTATTTGATTAGTTAGGCCTGGATGCGAGCACAAGTATCATGTTGGCTATAGCTAAGTACGCTCCATCGCAAGACGAGTAAGCAACCATATACGTATTTGATTTATTGAGCATTTTTGCTTCCGGCTTTGCTGTGACTGGTCATATAGAAATGCTTTATACTTCCTATTTTTTCTTAATTGAGCAAACATGGAAATAGCAAACATGGAAACTGTCAAGAGGAGCAATAAGTATAAAAATCTAATTTTAGATCTCTGCGCTCAACGTATGCTTTTGTACTGCAAAGATTTACATCTTGTGTAAAGACTTTTAGGGACCATACCATTTTAGTGCATGAACAAAGATTCACTCGAGGAGAAAAACAGTGAATTTTGTGCAAATGCAGTGCCTAAATTGCATTTAAAAAGACAACGCCTATGCAGACCAGGCACGCGAGAACAGTCATAGATAGACAGACTGTATGCGCGTGAGGGGTTTGTGGTATAATCGACCTTCCAGAGAAACAACGGAAATTTTGGAGAAATGTGGCAAAATTAAGGCCAGATGGGGTTATTGATCACATTTTTGCAAGGATATTTTGAGTGAGGGTTCCCCTGCCATTCTTAGGGGGTTGGTAAATGAATTCTAATTTTTGGCCAAAAATGCCCGAAAAACACCTAAAAACGGCCAAAAAAGTCACTTTTTTCCAAAAAAAATCGGGGAGGGGGGCTCAAAAATTTTCTGGCTTTGGGGGGATGGGAGACGACCAACTTTGGGTGGGGGATCCGCTGTTACTTGTATGTCCCCAAGTGTAAATTAAGATAGTTTGTATTGTACGCTATTTTAGCGTTTGGTACCGATTTTCGAGGCTATTTCAGTCCGAGACAGTTCTTCGGCTGACCCTCCTCGCATGTGAAATGTAAATCACTTGGTAGCAGCCACCGACTTCCCAATATTATTGACTGCAAAACGATCGGAAAATCTTTCAGTGACAGTTCATCAAAAATTGAACACTTGCTATAAGAATTCACATTCGGTTGTCCACCCCTCATATGTTCCTACGTTTTTTAATTTCAACGTTTTCGGATTTTCGATTCTGTTGCGTTTTAATATTTCTTATCTTGCTCTGGTAGACTTAAAAACGCATGCATGTATCGCGGTGTTCTCAATGGCACAACGCTTTGGCGTTGTTGCTTGCTCATGCAAATTTATTCAAAAATGTATTTTATAAAAATGTATTTCATAAAGTTGCAAAGTACTGAGCCGCAATAGTCATCTTTATATTTAAGTTATTAGATTAAAATTGATTTAAAAATGTATTTGATAAAAATGTATCCATCTGTTTAATGCAAGTACGAGGTATTGAACGACAATAGTCATCTTTATCGTGCATTCATCTACTCTAATTGTCCAAATTTTCAAGCTTTTCCAGGTAGATAGATTTCACATCTTAGATGGTTGCGGATGAATTTTGTTGACAAGAATCACGAAATATTTTATGAAATTTGAAGGTTAGGAACGATTTTGACTGGACTTAAGAACAGCTTAAAAACGGTGTTTTGCGAATAAATAAAATATTATCAGGATTATTCTGGCTGTTCTTGTCGTGATCCTGGGTCCGCCACTTGGGTGGATAAATCCCTGTACTTTCTAGAAATTATAAATTCCTTGTCCTGTCCTCCTAAATCGTAATCGTACTTTCAACATTGACACGTTCTTATAGGCACTTCAGTCCCTTATTGCATTGATCAGTATAACATCAATCAGAAATAAGGTACAGTACCCATATTTATTCAGTCATGCCTGACTTTGGTGGATTGATAAGAAACTGGTTTTTGTTTTATTTATTTTCATTTCGATGTGTCAGCTGAATGACTGATTATCAAGACTCGTCTTGATTTCTATCAGATATTGAGGGATTTCATTGGTTTTCGCCATATATCAAAGACAGTATCCCAGTTTTAATTTCTAACCGGTGTACTGCTGATAATTGCTTTCTGCTTTTATCAAAATTTCTACGCAGGGAAAAATCATCTAATCCACAAAGTCCGCATTCAAAAGTATTTTATATCTGCCGATATTTATTTGCCAATAATAATGCAACCGCATCTGGTTGTCTTAAACGACTGTTGAGAAAGTGAATTTGAGTTATGACTAAAAAAATATTCCGTACGCCGATCGCCGATATATGCATTGCTAATTATACCGAAATCCCCTTCAGTTCCTTGAAACAACTGTTGAGAATTTGAATTCACGTTATGCGTTAACAAATAAGGACTTTAAACTGTTAAAAAATACGAATAGCAACAAAAATACTGATTGAATGTAAGTAATGGCTTTGATAATGTATATATTAAGCTGCAACAACTATCAAGTAATTCAATTCACGCCTATGAGCAGACATGCAACGGCTCGAAATTTTGAGTGGGGTTCCCCGGCCAATTTTAGGGGAGGGGGTAAATTACGTCCAATTTGTAAATTACTTTAGACTTAGGGTGGGGGATCTCCCATCCCCTCTGTTATATTTATGCCTATGAGCCATATGTGCATCTGCCATCGAGCATGATAACGTTTATTGCAAAATGTATAAATTAAGCTAGATAAAATTTGTTTTAATATTGTTAATTGACTTAATCAGCTCTCCAAAAACATCTATTGTAGTCTGACTGTTAATCTTTAATTTGAATTTAAGTCTTAACAAAACGTTCTATTTCCGTCTTTTCCCGCTTTTCTTGCATAACTCTCCGCATAATCATAGTATTTGCTTATCAGATTTTGATTTTTACTTGCATCTTAATGATTAGCAATCAGCATGCATGAAGAAGGCTTTATTATTAAACTAGGATTAGTCGTGCAATGCATCATACATCTTTGATTATGACTATTAAGATAACGTAAGTTAGTATGTTTACTATGAATTCGAGGTATTTGGATGTCGATTTTATCAGTCAACAAAAACTTGGCTCGTCGCGAAATCTTTACTGTTTTTGTTAACCTAGTGTACACGCAAACGAGGCTTAGTGAAGAGATTTGTATCAAATTAACAGATTAGAATGTTAGATAAAACTACATTTTCGTAGAATCAAAGTAAAAAATGTATACTTTATTACTGATAACAAACGGATGAATAAGTTATCGCATTTTGCCATCACAAACTAACGAATGTATATACATAATTTTAAGCCAAGTAAGAGTCTTCTTTTACTATTTGTTTTTTATTCGCTTTTCTGAATATTGATATTCAGGTCCATCATCATCTGTGAAGTACCCTTTGCGCCTTTTGATATTCAATCAGCCGAAAATGTTTTATTCATCAGGATAAAAAATGGATTATTCGGTGAAAAATTTCATCAAATCGTGAAATCTGCGACTTTATTATTTCTGTGAAAGTGGCTGCATATTGAATCCTTTACTTTTTGGAGACCTATGCGGCTTTTAGATTTATTGTGTTAGATCTCTGTGAATAGTATACCGTGATTTGCGAAAAAAAATTTATTTCATTGTTTATGATTTCGTGCGCCTCGTGCCTTCTCGAATTTCGCTGTTAGTTTTATCCAAAGTATTCAGCTCCCATAAAAATTCTTTAGGGTACAAAAGCTACGCAATCTTATGAAAAACTTGCTGGTATAGCTCTTCTTTTGAATTGGCCGGAATGGAGTATAGCCCGTATCTTCAAAAATTATTTTAGATCTTGGCGACATAGAGTCCAAATTTATTAGTCTATGATTAGCCTATTCGCATGCATAGATAACGTATGGAAAATTTTCCAGAACGTACATTTTGTCACCTTTGTATTTTTTGTTCATAGCGTCCGGTTGAACTGTATACGAAAAAATATCATTTTTTAAAGGATCGAATGGGTTGAAATAGTGGAACCCAGAACAAAAGAGCATATGTACGCCAATTTGACTTCCGGCGAATGTGCATGGCAACCTCCAATCGGAGCGAAAGTGTAGGCATTGAAATAATAATTGTGTTAAAAAACTACTTTTAGTTTTATTGTTAATGATATTTTCGTGATTAAATTTTTAATTTAAGAATCCATAAGTTTATAATGTCAATCTACATTCTGAAAAAATATTGAATTTTTAAGTTTCGGCTTTTCGTTTATAAATTAATAATGGTCGCTGAGACGTATTATACGGATAAATTCATTTTTTAACGGCTATGTGATTGTGTATATTGATTTTTGATTGCGAATTTTGTACCTGATCTCAAAAGTACCTTAGCAGTTCAAGGCTTCGAAAACGAGCTCAAAACTACTTGCGTTTCTATTCTACCTATTTTTCTATTCTACCTATTTTCTTTCTATTTTTATATAGAATCTTAATACATTCATCCGCGCGCAGCAACGCTCATAACTTACTTGGTTTTCATAATCATATTAACATTTATACATTCGAAATTATTAAAAGGTGAATTGTGCTACAAAACTACAAAAAATAGAAAAAATTAGTCTGATAATTCAGGAAGCTCACTGGATTCTGTTCAAAATTTCAATTGGTCAGTTTGCGACGTAATGATCATAAAAGTTTGCTTTAGCTTTTGCTAGACTTTTTCAGATGTCTCCCCGTTAACCTGGGTAGGAGGTAAATTTTTTCTTTTAAAATGGCTTATGAATTTCTGGGCCTTTGCGCGCATAGCTGTAGAAGTGTTCTTATCACAAACACTGTTAATCTTGTCATATTTGATCCCCTCACGAGTACTTTCTTTTTAGCAAAAGGACTCATGAGAATCAATGGTGGGAACTTTACGATCAAAACACGGGTCGGTTTTACTACTACAATGCTACGAGTCAAAAAACCGTGTGGCACCGTCCCCAGAATTCCGACATCATTCCATTAGCTAAGTTACAGGTAAAAAAAGACGTTTACGTACTTTATGCACTTAAAAATATTTTACAGTCAAATATTGTGATGTGTTCATTTAATTTCTTTCTTTCATATTAGATCAGATGCTATTGAGCATTTAAAAAGTTAAGAGGCTTTTGTGTCATTTTTATCAGAATAGAATGAATTTCCAGACATAGATTAAGTAGTAGGTTTCCATTGAAGCAAAATTTATTAGGCATGAATTAGAATACACTTACTCTTTAAAATTCAATATTCACAATTAATACACACGTGCATTTCTAGCCCAGACTCGCTTTAAACTGATTTCGAGCCTATAATGTCACTTTGCTTAGCTTGCTAAGCGAATGCAGCTCAAGAAGCAAGTAAAAAGCTTGTGGTGTTATGAATTTAGCTTAGCAGTAATTGTACTCTGCGTGATCTAAAAATTTGTGGCCTGTCCAGCTATAACGTACGAATATTAGTGCCGTATCAGACATGCACAGGAGGCTAGGGATGTGCCGGTTAACCGGAACCGGAACCGGCTGGAACCGACCATTTTTTTGGAACCGGAACCGGAACCGAGAACCGATTTTTTGATATTCTAAGAACCGGAACCGGAACCGATTTTTGATTTTCTAAGAACCGGAACCGGAACCGATCTTTTTTGGAGTCGGTTATCGGTTTTTTAAAATCAGCGTCAAATATCGAACTTCATAAAATTTAGTGAAGACATGAAGCAGCAATTCAACCTATTATTACCCAAAAGTTTACAGACTAAAACTTAGTATTGTTACGGGTAAATTATATTTTAAAAAATAACAGTCGTTCTGCTTTTTCGCCATGTAGCCTGTTTCTGAGAGGGTCGTAAATGATTCCAGTGCAACTGAACAGCTGTTCCGATGGAACGCTTGTAGCTGGCGCTGCAAGCAGGGTTGGATCTAAGGGGGCGGGGAGGCCGCCCCCATTTACAAAAAAATATTTGGCGAGATAAAGAATGGATACACAATTTGCAATTATTTTTTCGGCCCTCAGTGACCATAATTCCTCAATTTTTTCGGCGCTACGCGCCGAATGATACCTATTAATGACATTTATTTACTTTCTTGGCCACCTGGAAACCATTTTCTGTTCATGTAGGTTTTCGAAACAATTTTAGCAGCAGAAACAGCTATTTTTGCATAGTTTTCTTCTATTTTCAATTAAAAATTTCGATGTTTCGCATCAAATGCTATAAATACAGTAAATCAAGCTGTAAATCATGCTTCTTGACGTCTATCCGTCTTAATCTCACAAAATTTCCGGCGCTTCGCGCCACGGTTTATTCGGCAAATATTTTTCCCGATGTGCAAAAACTTTTCGGGACCGTCTTTGTACATGTTCGAAGATTTTTGGAGAGACAAAAATTACTAAAAAGGCCCGAAATTCGCAGAAATTTACGGCGCTTCGCGTCGAAATGACTGATTGTGTGCTCTATTTATCTTTATAATGACAGAAACTGCATTTCGAAAGAAAAAATGTCAAATTTTTAGGCGCTTCGCGCCGTTTTAAGACGATTCTTAGTGATTTTTGCCCTTAGAGACCCATAAATTAGCTGGAATACACTACCAAAAGTCGCACAACTCTGTTTTTACCACACTAAAATCGCTACTGTATCATATTATAGTACCCAAAAATTTGTGTGTTCACAATGTACAAAGACTTTTGGGGATCATCTTTGTACATGTCAAACGGACCTTGTACAAAAAAACTGCTTCGCGCCAGAATTCTGATAAAGTCAAAGAATTTTAGTGATTTTCAGCACATGCATACTTTAACACAGAACCGAGAACCGGAACCGGAACCGACGGTTCTCTAGTTGAAGAACCGGAACCGGAACCGACGGTTCTCTAGTTGAAGAACCGGAACCGGAACCGACGGTTCCAACTTACGCAAGAACCGAAACCGGAACCGAAATTCTTGTTTTCCAAGAACCGGAACCGGAACCGATTTTTTTGAAAAACCTGGAACCGGAACATCCCTACAGGAGGCATGACCGGTCTGGGCTGGGCGGGTGACCTTTTACATGAAGAACCTTTGTAGAGGTGAAACCCTCACAACTTCGATGAGGATAGATGAAACTTAGCATTTTTACCACTTTTATATAATTTGCACTTAACAGCACGTTTTGAAATTTTTGAAATTTGCATGCCATCGTGAGCATTGCCATCCTTAACCCGAGGTCATGTAAAGTAGGGTTTATCCAAACTTCAATTGAATATTTTCGTTGTTTTGCTTCTAGAAACTGGCTCATGTGCGTAAAAGATACTATGTATTAGGTTACGTTTGGTAAGGGCTTCTCGATTCATTTTGGAATAACGTTGAATCCCCGCAATTGCTGCTTACTCCCTGCAGAATTTTCGATTTTTGGAAAACGTTAGTAAATCTTTTTTTAAATGTTTCAGCGATCTTTTGACTCGAAAATAGTGATTTTTTGATGCCCTGCGTCAGCCATTTTTTGGCCATATTTCGTCCTATTTCTTTGAACACTAAAGGTCTGTAGGAGCCGGGGTTATATTAACTAGAATTAGGTTATTAGTATTAGATTATAATAAATTTTATGTAGACCGGGCCGGGGCCTGTTAAAAAGGCTTATACGTGAACTCCTTGATCTGATGGGAAAAGATGCTGGTCTAATGTCGAGTAAAGTGCATTATTGCTTGCTATGCTCGCTAAGATTTTCCTGATTTAAAGAAGCGATATGTTAGGAGAATAGAGCTGAGGTTTTATAAAATCGGCCTGTGGCTCGTCTTAAGTAGACGTGCATGTGTACGACATGGGTTTTGGCCACGGAAGTAGAAAAAGAAAATTTTGTCGAAGAGGCATGTACCGGAAGGTATTACATCACGCAAACTTTAGCTGCTATCTTTCAATTCTCAGGCTTAAAAATAGCGCAAACGGAAGGTACCTGCATAATCTGCTCCGCATGTGTCACGCCGACATGTCTGATTTTTGCAGTACGAGTCGAACTTCTACGTTCTAAGTTTCTTTCTCGTACGTACCACACAACAAGTACCCATTTAATGAGATTACTAATCCGACCACACAAAAAGTACCCATTTGATGAGATTACTAAGCCGAATCGAATACACGAATAATTCACTACAATTATTTTTATTCTAATATTTTTGGCAAAGTAATAGCATTAATAAATGCCTCGGGGTCGAGGCAGGGGCCAGGAACCGGATACATTTAGTTATTATTTCGTAGAGAGACAAAAAACCGTCGGAAACACCAAGAATTGTGTGTTTGATCATACCCATCATTTTTAAGTCACAAAAAGGTAGTCACTTTCAATTTTTGGAGCTAACCTTAGAATTCGTATGCTTTACATTATACGTCTAGAGGCCCGTATCCAGGATCCGGCCAAGAGGGGGAGGGCGGACATAACATAAAATGGTGTCGGGATAGCTCGCAAAAACCGCATTTTTCGACGTTTTTCGACATACTATATCCATTATGATCATAAAATTCGAACTTTTTTGAAAAAATTTTTTCTTTCTCAAAACGGCTATAAAAAATGTCATTTTTTAGTGGCGATTGGGCCAAAATTATGAAAAGTACATCACATTTGGCGCGAAGCACCGTAAATTTGAAGATTCTACGAGAAAGACACGCGATTTATTCTATCTTTCCGTGCATTATCTTTCCTTTCAAAATTTTTTCCGGCCAAGGGAGGGGGGCGGTCGCCCCTCGCCTCCCTTAAATACGGCCCTGCGTCTGTGTACATAAGAGGAAATTTGGCTATCGAGGCCTCTCTACTCATCAGTTTCCTGCTATTCTAGTCTCGTACGCCTATTTGAGCATTATATTCGTACAGACGCTCAAACAGAACACCGAAGTTCGCGCTCAGACTTCCAATGGCGTTCCGCTTCCCAAATATCCAGTCGACGCGTACGCATTGGCGTTCGGCGGCGGCGAATCGCCGTTTAATCAGCGGCGCCGCGCGACTAATCGTCACCAGGTCGAACCGGCGCATAGCCCCGCGGCTTACTGTGGTCATCAGGAAAACAATGCATCCTACTCGTGCAATCGGGCCGTCGCTTCTCCGTCGCAGCCTGAACTGTTTGGCGACTGTCACGAACGCTCTGTGTCCGCCGCATTGGCTATCTACGATGAGCCGCCGATAACCGTAATCGTAGGCGGCAGCGGCGGCTTTTCGACGACGGCCAGCGGAGCTTCGACTGCAACGACGAAGTCGACGCGCAGCGGCGGCGGCAGCGCCGCCGCCACCGCGCCTATGATCAGCTGCGAAACGCAGACGAGTCCGAGGACGTCGCCCAGACAGCGCAGAAGGGTAGGCATACGCGCAGGCACGTAGCTGACCGTCCTGTTTGAGGGGACTAACACCAATTTTCGGGGGACTAAGCCCAAAAAGGCGAAAAATAGCACAAAATAACGTTTGAAAAGTCCTATTTTTCCGATTTTTCTGAATTTTGGGGGTCCGAACTTCCCCTTATTCCCCCCAGAGATACGTGCCTGTATACGTGGGCAATGGGGGGTACTAATCCCTACTTAAGGCAAAACGAGAAGTGCTGCCAGACAAATTTTGAGCTTTCTGTGGACAAGAGACCGAAAATAAAAAAGGGTCAAGAAACCCAGCTTACCGCCACAATGCACTACTATATTTACCGTATAATAGTACTCTAAAAGTTAAAGGTATAGAATTTACATTGACTTTTAGGGATGGTCTTTATACATCTACAAAGAGACCTCGTACAGAACAGAAAACAATGACCACTATTTATAACACGGCGTTTCGAAATGATCTACTCCCTTGGAAAACATACTTCTGGATTATATACAAAGAAATTTAAGATACCACCTCTAAGAAAATTTAATTTCGCGTTTAATGTTCTAAGTTTCATTAAAAAAGATTCAGCACTTATAGCGCTGGCCTCTAAAAAAACCAGTCAATTTGTAACCTGAAGAAAACCTCCCATTTTTCCCATAACCAAAAGGGATGACTGATGATATACTGGCAACAAACTATGTCGTGAGGATTACAACTGACTTCTGATCTCTTTCCGGATCATTCAAAGACTTGAGATATAGATTTGTCGAAAAGTTCCGAAAATTGCCGTTTTTATGATTTTTTTAAGCATTTTTGAGGATCAATATTTCTACCCGTATTCATATTTTCTGGAATCTTTATGTTTTCACGTAAGACTCCCTTGCAGACTAATGTCAGAAAAAAATTCGGTTGTCCTATGTCATCCACATAACTACAGTATACCTTCAAAGTCAAACCTAAAAAAGCAGTTGTAACCTAAAAAAACCAGCGCCAATTTTTACGAAACTGGCAGGAATGTGCCTCGTAGCACTCACTTAAAATGGGAATCACCCCAAAAACTGCCAAAAAAGTTCGATTGTAACCCAATTTACCACTGTAACCTAAAAAAAGACCAATGTCAAGTATATACTTCGCCATGGCAACGAACTTACTTTTCATCAAGGTGCATAATTTTTCACTGAATTCTTGCAGAAGATGTAGAAGAGACTTACCTAGAGTTGTTTTTATCACTTGAAGACTTTATTTGTGAAATTTATTGAACTTTTAATAAAATTCAGAGTTCTGTATAAATGTGATTAAATGGACGAAAATATCGAAAAAAATGATTTTTTTTCCAAAAAATATGATAATGTAAGGTCAACTAACTAATTTACGCTGCAAACCTCGCACTTCGCATAACATTCTAAGGGTGGATTTTCTTTAGTTTCCATAGGTTTTTTTACCTTCCGAATGGAATTTGCTTTTTTTATTTTTGACTTTGATCGATTTTTTCTCCAAAACTAAAGGGATCTATGAAATCAACTAAGTGACGAAAGATGGAGCATCGACGGGAGATTGCTCTGATTATAAAGGTTTCTAGACTGGGGTGCTTGCACAATGAATATATGCAAAAAACATGAAAAGTGGTTTTTTAGAGGTCATGACTATGTATATTGTTTTATCGCACAGAAACGAAACGCATTCAAAAAATTCAATGATGCTGTAAATTTAATAATTATTCTGCTAAGCATCATTGGCATCCTAAGCTAACTTATTTGTTCCAGTATGAACAGAGCAGTTTCTGAAACAAATTTTCATCAAAGTATAATTTAGACAAGGCAACGCCTATTCAATTTTTGAGCAAGGTTTTATTCGGAATTGTCCTTGACCGGCTTCATTGTGCATAAGTGTCTCGACTCTGTCCTTCAGAATTTGACCCAGATTCTCTATCCAATTCGAGTCAAGACTACAAACAGGCCACAGTCATTGTTCCAGAATTAAATAGTCTGATGTTTCAAGAAATTTTAAGTTTTCTGAAAGAATAATCATTTTGGCAGGCAAGAAGTGAAAACTCAAGTGGAGTAAATGCCGAATTCCAAATTTATTTTGAAAGCATTTTCAAAGTTTACGCCACGTTGCAAAGGGAAACCTTAGAAAGACCTTACTGAAAGCAGAATTAAATTCTCTGCATTTTGATATATCTATTTTTTGTATCTAGCTTAGAAATATGATTGCTAGTGGATCATTTTGGAATACCGTATACATTATCATTCCTTGATGTCACCCCCTTCCCTTCGTTCTGGCCACCTCTACCTTGCCCGTGTATCAGGCACGTAGCTCTGGGGGGAATGGGGGGTCCGGCCCCCCAAATTCAGAAAAATCGGAAAAATAGGCCTTTTTAAACGTTATTTTGTGTTATTTTTGGTCTTTTTGGGCTTAGTCCCCCCAAAATTGGTGTTGGCCCCCCCAAAATAGAACGGCCAGCTACGTGCCTGCCGTGTATATATGAAGGTAAGCATCGATGGCATGATTTAACCACTTTAGCTTTCACCCTTAACTTTCGCGTCCGTATCGATTAAGCGACCAAATTGGACCTCTGCTCATTTTCGTGCAACTGTTTTTATTACACTTACGAATCATTACAATATCGACGTCACCACACATGCATATTGGGGATATCCTTCTACCACAGCTTTTCAGAAACATACCCCCTCAGGCCATTTCGGACCAAAACTGGTTGCTGGAACCATGAAAAAGCGTCAAATTACGGCTAACAGCGTAATTTCAAGTAAAAATACTTATTTTTAGAGCAATAACGGTTCAATTCGTTCATGCAGACATTTTTCTACAATTATTTTGTACATATTTGATGTTATAGATCATTCCATTGCGTTTATTGTTATTGCTTTTATGCAAATTTAACCATAAATATTCATGAAAAGTAAAATACGACGAATTAAGAACAAAAATTTGATAATAAATAGGGGAAAAATTGCTCATTTACCCCCACCCCCTAAGGAAACTCGGTTTACCCCTCCTGCCGGGACTTCTGATCGTGTGCATGTATGAACGTCACAGATTTGAGATCCTAGTAATCGGTTCTGTACATGCCGTCAGCTTAATAAATAGCCTGTGCTTGATAAAATAAAATAAAATAAATAAAATGCGAGTCATCGCGAAAACCGTATTATTCACCCGTTTATATATATACAAGCACAGTATGTGAATTCTAAGGGGTGACATTTTAGAGTGCCTCGTTTGGGCCCAAAAATGTTACGTACGCGTCAAAAGCATCGTTTTCGGCGTTTCTGACGATGCTCTATCTTTCTAGAGCATAAAAACATGAACAATTAAAAAATCGAGTAAATTGAACAAAATACAGTCAAAACATTAGTACTATGGCGCGAAGCGCTGAAAACTTGACATTTTTGAGCAAATGGACGGCTAAAAAGGCATTAAAAAGCACCTTTCCTACGGGATTTAGAAAATTTTGAAAACTTCCGAAAAATCGCGAATCCTTGAGGAGGAGCGAAACTTTTTCTCGGGAGGGAATAAAAAGTTTTCTTGTGAGGGGGTAAAAACCCCCAAATCGTTCAAGATCATGTATGCTCGTTTACTTTTAGCACCATCATCGTCATCATCGGCCGCATCGGATCGACGTAAACGAAGAAAGCAGTCTTCCCGCGACGCCTTGCGTGCAGACGCTGTTGTCGACGGCGGCGGGCGGCGTTTGCCGTCGACGCTATCCGTTGAACAGCGATCGCCGCTCGGCTTCGCGCGACGACGCCGACGATCGCCGCTCGCAAAGACAGCGGCGAAACGGCGTCGCTGGCGACGCCGAAGCCGCCGTCGTTAAACGTCGCGATAGCGACGCTAGCGCGAGCATTGCCGTTCAATCGTCATCTGCGCCCGCGATCGGCTCAGAGCCGGTACGCGCCGCCGAAGAGCGCCTATCGCAACGTCGAAGGCCCGACGGCAGCGGCGTCGGCGGCGCGAAATTCAAAACGTCGTCCACCGCGACGCCATCGCGCGACGGCGTCGTACAGGAGGCGCTAATCGTCCCTCTGCGACTTACTAATAACAGGTAGCTTTTATGCATGTTATCCATACATTGTTTTCGGGGTTTCTTACCGGACATGTAGAGCATGGGAATTCTGGGGGAGTGAAATTTAAAAGTGGTTTTTGGGGCCAAAAAATGACGGATACGCGTCAAAAACATATTTTTTCAGGCGTTTCTGACGATGCTTTATCTTTCTAGAGCATAAAAACATGAAAAAATTTGAAAAATAAATAGTCGAACAAATTGAACGAAGTATAGTCAGAACAATTTGACACTTTTGAGCAAATAAATAGCTAAGAATCGCTCAAAACAGAATCTTTTCTACGAATTTTCAGGAAATTCTTGGAAACGTTTGGAATATCGTTAATTTTGTGGGAAGGGTGAAAAAGTTTTGGAGGCGGTGAAAATTTTTCTGGGGTGGGTGAAATCCCGTTAAATCTCCCAAGATCAGGTATGTTTCTCATCCTAAAAAGTTTCTTACCTCTTAGAAATTGTTTTACCTAACGAATTTTCGATTTCCTGAAAAAATCGTAGAAAAGCTGCTGTTTAAGCGTTTTTACTGATTGTTTGGCTCACAGGTATCAAATTTTCGATGTTCGCGCCATATAATCAGTTTTTGACGATATTTTGTTCAACTCGCCCGATTTTTTCTCATTTTTTGAATGTTTCGATGTTCTAAAAAGAAAAAACATAGTCAGAAATGTCAAAAAGTCTGTTTTTGACGCATAACAATTAAGGATCGACCGGAGCTCCGGCTCCTCCGGCAATTTTTTGGTCCTCCGGCCTCCGGCGGCCGAGGTACAAAAGAGGGGCCGGAGGTTCTCTGAACCGAATCATTCAATGCTTTAACGCTCTTCTTTTCTTTTGAAGCTTAGCACGTGGATTGCCTATTTTGTGAATTTTTACAAACACAGGTTTAATAAGTAAAGCTGTGAATGTGAACACCAATGTGGCGTTGTGAATGCACCATTGGTGAAATATTATATCATATGTATATTCTGCTTAATAATGAACGAAAATATTTCAGATTGCAAAGCGAGCATTACAGATTGTAGATATAAGTACATACAGACACATTGCTAAGCTCTTTATGCTATGTTTATTTGGGTACTTTTCGAGTATAAGTGCATCCAGACAGTAAGGGCGAAGCGAGAAAGCGGTGAGATTGGAGCTAAAAATATAAATGTGCTAATTAAATGATTTTTTTCGATTACCCAACCGCTGCTGCCAGACCAGTCATTTGAGAACATGTGTAATAGGTGAGGAGAGAATATTTCAGTACATATAAATGCATGGCTAGATAATAAACATTCACTCCTACAGATCTTTTCTTATCCATGAGTATTAGTATTTATACAAACCTATATACTGTACATCATATGAATTATATTTACGGCTTGCGAAAAATTCTAGTTCACTGAAAATTCTAAGTTCACCTCCGGCTCCGGCTCCGGCCGAAGCCGGAGGTGACGATGGCCGGAGCTCCGGCTCCGGCCCGGAGGAAAAGAATGAACCTTCGGTCGATCCCTAATAACAATCGTCAGGCCCGTATCCAGGGGGCGGGTAAACGGGGTATTCGTCATGAATTTTTTAAAATAATTTTCAGATACGAAACTATGTAGGTTTTTGACGTTTTCCAGCGTGAAAATGCTCAAATTTTCGGTGCACCGCGCCATTAATTTAATCAAATTATTATTTACTATGCATTTAAATCTTTTTCGAGATAAAATTATCCGTGAAATCAAATTTATTACATTTCTTCTCTTCAAAAAGGTGCAAAATTGAGTATGGCAGCATAAAAACGTAAAAATTTCCTGTCGCTTTGTGCCGGATTTACTGTTTATGTGCACTTTTTGCCTTATAAATCGCTCAAAACTGCTCAAATTTAAGCTGGACTTGGAGAAACATATCAAGTTTCCCCGGCGCTTCTCGCGCCAGAGTCTTTATTTTCTCTCTTGTTTTTGTTTCAAAATACAAATATTGAGTATAAATACAAAACTTGAAAGAATTTCAATTATTTGAATGATGAGAAATCAGTTATGCGGACAGTTTGAACGATAGATTTCGTGTATGATTATCAGGTATAGTGAAAAATTTTTGGAATTTTTCAAAAAGTTTTCTTTGCCAGTGTATAGAGCTCGTCGTGAAACGTTCACAAATGCCTTCATTCTAGCCTGTGTCCTAATAATTCTCGAGGTATCTTGCGATCCCCCTAAAAGATCCTGGATACAGGGCTTGACCACCGTTATTGAGCCCTAAAAAGGCACTTTGTAGGAAATTTTGCGCTTGCTTTAGTTCTCACATGGTATAAAAAGGGTTACCACCAGCGAACGACCGGGCCCAAAATTTGGCCGGGACCGGGACCGGGACCGGGCTTTTGAGGCCGGGACCGGGACCGGGACCGGGCCTTGTTATATACATAATAGGTAGGCCTTGTATGATGCAGGCACAAATTGATGTATACATTTGCACACTGAGACATCAGAAATCCTTTATTCAGAGACATAGACAGGGTCTTAAATTGAACGCTTTGTAACCAATAGCACGGAAACCAGATTTTAAGAACAACAATCTGTCAACATTATCAGGAAGCAGTGTTTTTTGTACAACAAGGTCCGTTTGTATATGTACTAAGATGGTCCCCAAAAGTCTTTGTACATTTTGTGCATGCAAGTTTTTGTGTACTATAATATAGTACAGTAAGGATTTTAGAGTGGTAAAACGGGGTTTTCAATCTTTGGTAGTGTATTTTAGCTAATTTTTAGGTTTCTGACGCCAAAAATTACTGAAAATTGTCTCTAAACGGCGCAAAGCGCCGAAAAATTGCGCCGAAAAATTTGACATTTTTCCATTCAAAATGCTAATTCTGCCACTTTAAACATATATAGGACAAACAATTACTCATATCGGTGCGATGCGACGAAAATTTCCGGGAATTTTACACCTTTTTACAGTTTTCGTCTTCCCAAAAATCTTTGTACATTCTGTACACATAAATTTTTGGGTACTATTATGTGGTACAGTAGCGATTTTAGCGTAGTAAAGAGAGGTTGTTCGACTTTTGGTAGTGTATTTTAGCTAATTTCTGGGTCTCTAAGGGCAAAAATCACTAAGAATCGTCTTAAAACGGCGTAAAGCGCCGGAAAACTTGACATTTTTTCCTTTTAAATGCAATTTCTGCCATTATAAAGATATATAGAACGCGTAATTACTCATATTCCGGCGCGAAGCGCCGAAGAGTTCTGCAAATTTAAGACCTTTTTTTGCAGTTTTTGTCTTCCCAAAACCCTTTGTACATGTACAAAGACGGTCCCGAAAAGTCTTTGTACATCGGGAAAAATCTTCGCCGAGTACAAAAAAACCTGTCAGGAAGCAGTACGCAAAATCAATAGGTCAAAGTGATACAGAAGAAGTAAAAATACAGTGGAGTGGACATAATTGATTTAAACAAGAAGTTAATCACATAAGACATCGATCTTAGCAATAAGAACACGCAGTCACAAAATAGTGGCTAATCATTTGAGTGGAATAATATAACATTGTATTTATTTGCTTGGATGAGTTCTCGAGTAAATTTTTGCTTAAGTAGAATAAAAAAAGCTAAGGCTACAAAGGAATAGTCACAGGTGCATAGGTTGCCGACAAAACTGCTTTTTTCTTCGACAGAATTTTTTAAGACAAGGCTCGAGTTATCTTGAGCAAGCTATTATTAGCTCAGTGTCACGTAGACAAGAAAAGAAATCTTTACACTTTTGGCATAAATTAATATTCATACCAATGTCTCTTTATGTTGAATTGTGAGGGTTGCACACGCTTATCGCGCTTAAGCAGAGTCTAGTAGTCAGTATAACAACAATAATGACCCATTATTTGCGAAAAAGTCGACATATCGGTATTTTAAAGAATTCTATTTTATGCACGATTTTAATGCGCATAAATGCATAACATAAGATTCACGCGTCGAGATATGAATGAGATCGGGGACACACGAATGTAACGAGTTGCATCAGTCCAAATTAAGTGCAACATTGATACACAGACAGTGCCTACTGATTAACGTGCTACAAAGGTTCAGATTATGTACGCATGTACAGCATTACATGCTTCTCTAAGTTAGGTAAGTTGAATGCCTTGCATAATCTATAAGGCCCGGCCCAGGCCCGGCCGTTCTGAGGCCGGGACCGGGACCGGGCCTGCTAGGCCCGGCCGGGACCGGGACCGGGCGCCCGGTCGTTCCTTGGTTACCACTCCATACCGTTAAAACTACGTTATTACACAGTTTATGGTCAATTCTAAGCAACTTTTGAAGGAAATTTTCAATGTTCATTCGTTTTTGTCATCATTTCGCCTCATTAGCTTTAGAAAATTTTCCATTTTTTTTCATTCTGGGGGTCTAGGATCTCCAACCCCCACCCCTACGTGCATGTTTGATTGCATGCAACCCCTTTTCAAATTGTTTTTTTAACATTGGAGACTGGCAAGCAATTTACCGAAAGCTCGAGTTTTGCAATGCAGTTTCTGCTTCCGTGATAAACCCAATTAACCTATCCAGGTTCTCGATTTACGTTACAAATCTTTAGCGATAGCAGGAATCAATAAATTAAGATAATAAAGTAGCAAAATCATGAATAATAAAATCGATCGGCCTATATACCGACTAATTTATTTGCGTAACTTTCCGGTTCCGATTGGTCAGTATTATATCTTTTTATTATTTTTTAATAAAAAATTTTAATTGTTTTTTATTATTATTTTTATTATTTTATTATTATTTATTACTGTAGTATTATTTTTTCCGATCAGTCTCTCGACTAACGACGTTAATGAGAGCGATTTGGCCGCGTCGGGTGGGTCTGGCTTTGAGCAAATGGCGCGAAGCGACGAAGATATGATGCCAAACTTCAGTATTTATAACCTGAACAACAATGAAGAATCGAAAGCGTCGCCTACTTATTTCACTGCATCGCTAAGCGAACCCGTTTCGCTAGATGACCAGGTTTTATCGATTGACGGTATTCGGACTGAGGTGAGTGTGTTACGTTTATGTGTATGTTGTGCGCAGACATGCGTAGCACGGGAATTCTGGGGGATACAAGTTTTTCTAAAGTACCCTTTTTGGGCTCGAAATGTTTGGATACCCGTCGAAAATGTCGGCGTTTCTGGCGCTGCTCTTTCATTCTAGAGCGTAAAAGCTTAAAAGAATTTCGAAAAAATAGAAAAATTCGAGTGAGTGGAACAAAATATAGTCAGAAAATGAATTTATGGTGGCAAAGCGCCGAAAATTTAATGCTTTTGAGCAAACAGATAGATAAGAGCGCTTAAAATAGTTTCTATAAATTTTTTGGAAAAATTGCGAGTTCAACGGGGGCTTAAAAAATTTTGTTGGGGAAGAGACACTGTTTTTTTTGTACGAGACAAAGATTTTAAGGCTTGTGCAAGGATTTCTGGAGCTAGCTTTATAAAATACCAAGATTTTTTGCGTAAAGGTAATAGAAATTTTAACGCTTTTTTGAGTATTTTCAAGCAATATTTTGAAAAATTTTCGACGTTGCGCGCCGTATGTCGTAATTACAATCTATTTAGCTTCAAGCGCGGGCATTAAACACTCCAAATCTATCTTTGCGTGATTTCAAGCATCTTTGTACAGAATTAAACATCTTTTACATCTATCTCTACTGTTTTATAAAGATTTTATGCAGAAAGTAAGAACTATTTGACTACTTTGCACTCTTTTCTGCCGTTTGAAGATGAAATAGACTTTTTTATCTTTGTGTTGCATTGAATTCACAAGCGAACTGGTGTCTATTATGAATTTCAGTCAGCATATTGCGATCGCTGTATTATTTCTGATTGTGTAACATATGTGATTTTAGCTTTCTGAGTCGATTTTTATGCGCAAATTCAACCAAAAACTCATAAAAATTCTAATGCTTCGCGCCGAAGTAATATAATAAGCTGAATTTAGGACAAAGTAGTACTTTCTGTGAAGCGTTTCGGATGGTGGATAACAAACTAGTAGTATGTGAAAATAGGTATATTAAATGGTCATGTATTAAAAAATTTCGCTCATACAAAGACTTTTCCGGAGATCTTTGTACGTGTACAAAGAGGTTACAAAAAAACAGTGGCATGAAAACCCTTTCTGGGGGGTGGGGTGAAACCCCTAATCCATATTCATCCAAGATCGTGTATGGCTGTGTGGCTATAAAAATTTCGACAGAGCAGATTCATATTGTTTGAATCGTCTTTTTATCTTTTGCTGGAATTATTGAACGATAAGTGAGAAAATGTGGAAAGATCATTTTGAAATTAGGTTTTTCGATTTGCGTTTAATTTTAAACTGTTAAGTGTCTGCGCATGAAAACCTACTTTCAGCGCGCTAGACTATATGTACATATAGCTACAAAACTGATTTCTAGATACCGTACGGAAACACAATCAGGCACGTAGCTGGCTGTCCTGTTTTGGGGTGACCAACACCAATTTTCTGGGAGGCTAAGCCTAAAAAGTCCAAAAATAGCACAAAATAACGTTTAAAAAGTTTTATATTCCCGATTTTTCTGAATTTGGGGGTCCGAACCCCCTCCATTTCTCCCAAAGATACGTGCCTGAATACAATTGTTTATGGATAAGCTATATTATTTACTCGTGCCTATTGTTTGCCACATAAGGTGTCGTGATTAGTCGTTTATGTATATAATCGGTTTGAATGAAATCAACCATTGCCACACATACACATTGGGTGATTTTAGGTATTCCCCTACCAGGACTTTTGAAAGGCATACCCCCTCAGGCCATTTTGCACCTTTTTCGAGCGGTAGACTACTTTTTCATTCATCCTCCTGACACTTTTCTTCTGTTCTGTTATTTCTTGAATATTTGATATAGATCATTCCTTCGACCTGGTCGTCATTTATTTTTACGCAAATTTAAGTACATAATTTAATGAATAATAAAATACAACGAATTAAGTGTCAAAATTTTGCATCAAATAACAAAAATAACCTCTCGTCTTCCCAAGGGAACTCAGCTCACCCCCTCCTAGAACTTTGGACTGTGTGCCTGTAGGACCATTGTCGTATGTGCCTTAAGTTTAGTGTAATAGGCTTTACTTCCTTTGTTTTTGAAATGCTTGTCTTTGTCTGAAAAAAACATCTAATATCTCTTTTAGGTGTAAAATTAATGTGTCATTAAGTTAAACGTGGTTCTAAATGTAAAAACACTACCTCTTTTTGTTTTTGTATGGTTACCTATATGTACTCGTATATGACTTTCTTTTGTGTGCAGAGTCATCTTTAATTTTTTCATTTTTTTATTTTGTTTTTCTGATATTCGATATTTCTTACAGAAAATCAGTGAGCAAATACGGATGTTTTTTCAATTTTGTTAATATTCTCTTTCATTCTGAATCTTGCATGAGGAATAGCAGTGTCTAAGTAGAAAAGAGAAAAATCGGGAGACATAGAATTGCAACGTTTACAGGATCTTCACGAGAGATCGGAGCATCTTATTGTGTTTTTTACGCATTCAATGCCCAGAATCATATACTAGCCGCTAGAAATTGCGGGTGAGGGTCACCGGCCATTTTTAGGGGGGGGGTGAATGAACTTCAATTTTTGGCCAAAAACACCTAAAAACGACTGAAAGACGCAAGTTTTTCTTCCAGAAATCGGAGGGGCTGGGTCGGATCAAACATTTTCTGACTTTTGGGGGGATGAGAAGGATGTTCAACTTCGGGTGGGGAATCCTCCAAACCTTGTGTTACATTTATGCCTAGAATGATTGGGAATGATCGAAACAGTCAAAATTTTCTGTCAATTCTTTTTTTTTATCAATAAAAGTGATAAAGAAAGTCAAAACGGGCTAAAAAGCACTATGACATGCATTTCTAACCTCGCTAAAACATTTCACATAAGCGATTTCGATCATTTTTAATTTAAATCATAGAAAAAGGGCCGAATCATAAATTTGGTGATCCTGAATTTTAAGATTTTACCTTTCCCTAAAATCTGAATTTTAAGAAACTATGGATAGCATACATGTAACGGCTCAAAATTTCGGAAGGGGCGTCCCCGGCTATTTTTATGGGGTTGGGGGTAAATGACCCCCAATTTTTGGCCCAAAAACACGTAAAAACTGCCAAAAATCGCAAGTTTTATTAAAAAATCGGGTCAGGGGGTTTAAAAATTTTCTGACTTTGGGGGAGTGGGTGGGGGACGATCAACTTTGGTCGGGGATCCCCCTGTCCCCCTGTTAAATGTCTGATGGATAGGTCTTTAGGGAACAATTTGTACGTTTTGTTCATAAGATACATGCAATTTTTATATTAAGTTTTGGTCTGTTCAGAATCGCGACAGGAATAAGCCCTCTTCGAAGCAATCTTTAAGCATTACGTCGCTTTCGTCAGCATCGAAAAACTCTCTAGAGTCTCGGAAAAGTGAAAAACTACGAGCAGCAAAGGACGAAAAATTGTCCAATCGTAATCATCGGGCTGTAGAAGACTTTTCTCCCTCACTTAACAAAGGTATGATTTTTCCATTATTAAGACTTTAGAAAGAAGTCTGCTTCTTTTTTAGCGTTGTTTTCGACCATCCTCATGGTCATTAAAGCAATTTGATGTTACAGAAAAGTGGACTCTTCTCAATGTTAGTTTTTAATCAGGTAATCTGAAGGAGTTCATCTAAGATGGATTTTATTAAAAAAATGTGCTGTTTTCAACGCTACTTTCATGTTCGAAATTTAACATTAATCTAAATTTTCGAGAAATGTGTTCTTTTAACGCTGTTTAAATAAAATTTTTTTCATTGATTGAAATTTCCGAAGAAAATGAGCTGTTTTTCATTTTGCTTCCGTACTTCAACCGCTGTCATTTAAGCGGCTCAGTATAGCAGAATATCTTGCCCTTTCAATGCTGCTTTTAATCAACTTAAGCGTTTTTTCACGGTTGGATTTCAAAAGAAAGTATGCTTTTTTTAATGCTTCTTTTACTGTAGGTCGACGTTGTAGGCATTACCGCTTGTACGTATGCGATCTAAAAATGCATTGTTTAATCCGTTTTATATCCTACTTTGCTCTCTGAAAATTTCCGATTATGTTCATGTCCAGCCTCATCGTCATACATGTAACGGCTCGAAATTCTGGATGGGGCTTCCCAGCCATTTTCAGAGAGAGGGGGATAATGACCTCCAATTTTTGGCCAAAAACAGCTGAAAAACGCCTGAAAATGGCTATAAAAAGATCGATTTTTTCCTAGAAATCGGGGTCTTGCTGTGGGGGAATGGGGGACGACTGACTTTTGGTTGGGATATGTGTGCTAATCATTGAGTCGAATAAGATGGCGTAATTTCTTCGAATGTGAGGGGGAATTAAATTTCAGCCCATTTTTTCCGGTTTCTCTTTGGAAAGTCGACATAGTGAGCTCTTAAATGTATATATGGCTACTGAAGACCGATTAATTTTTTTGTTGCTTTTTTAACTTTGTCTTGCGCCAAATCGCGATTAACAATTATGGAAAAGCATTTTATACATTCATTAGTCAACAGTTATTTAAACTGTTGCGCTTTGCACTTTAGACAAAAAGGCGGACATCAAGGCCGGGACTAAGCCGGATCAGAAAATATCTTGTTTTCTACCTTCATCGAACGCCAAATTGAGGTCGACTCAGAGTTCAAGAAGTTTTCGAGGTTGTTTCGCTACTTCTCACGATTCAGCTGCCCAAGATAAAAATGTAATTATCTCTGATGACAAGAATCTTCCCTCATCAGAGACGGAGCACCGTAAGTTTTTGAGTAAAGTCGTACTCGTACTGTAATTTTTGCCCTTCTGATCTCGTTTTTTAGCTATGTTTTATGTGTCTGTGCGAAGCAGCATTCTTTTAGTACAAGGTCTGTTTGTACATGTACAAAGATGGTCCATAAAAGTCTTTGTATATTTTGTACATTTTGTACATGCAAATTTTTCGGTGCTATCAATATGGCACAGTATTGCTTTTAGTGTGGAAAAACAGAGTTTTTTGACCTTTAATGCTAGTATTCTGGTTTCCTACTGCAAAAATACTAAAAATTGCCTCAAAATTGGCATTTTTCTTCTTCAAATGCAAATTATGCCAATATAAAGATATATAGAGCAGACAATTACTCATTTCGGCGCGAGGTGCCTAAAATTTTTAGGATTTTAACATCTTATTTACAGTTTTTGTCTTCCCAAAAATCTTTGTACATGTACAAAGACGGTCCCGAAAAGTCTTTGTACATCGGGAAAAATCTGTGCTGGATACAAAAAGACCGTGGTGTGAAGATACTTTATTTTTTACTGAAATAAGAAACAAAATGGAAAAATGAATTGAATAGTAAAAAATATGTTTTGCACCTTAAGGAAAGATGATGGTACATACATACGCTGCGCCTGCATGTGATGGCTTCAAATTTTGAATGCAGGGGGATACGGGCTATTTTTATGGAGGAGCTAATGACCTCCAATTTTTCGGTCAAAAACAGCAAAACACCTAAAAACTGCCAACAATCGCAATTTTTTTCAAAAATTGGGGGGGGGTCAAAAATTTTCCTGGTTTGGGGGACGACCAACTTTGGTTGATGGGATCCCCATCTTTTATCTTTCATCTTATCTCATTTTAATTTTTATATGCTTGACTCATTCAAAAGAAGCTATCGTAATCTAAATTGACTTTGATATCATTCTGCTAATGCTTCTTTCACTAAATTTTAGTCCCGCCAAACTTGCCTCGTCGCCACAAATCGTTTGAACGGCCTCCCGAAATCCGACACGCCAATCTGACCCCGTTGTGTGCTAATTCGATCGGTCAAAAATCGTGGAAAGATGGACAAAAAAGCGACATCGTCTCCAGTGATCAGTGCATCAGTCAAAATTCAAACGTCGGCAAAGCAAAGGAAGACCAAAGCGCACTTTGGAAGTCGCCCGATTCTGGCGTTAAATTGAGCGAATCGGAACCGAGGTGAGCTATTGCGATTTCGGTTTAAAAGGATACTCACATGGGCATAGGGGTTGAGTGGGAGTATTACCTCTACTATAAGGTTCTCGAAAATCAGGTACTGTAAGGCAATTTTTAGGAAACGAAAAGCAAGACAATTTTTGAGATTACTGCAGAAAAAAGGCCGAAAATTCTATCTGACAACGGTACAAATATCAAAATGTTCCAGCGCTTCGCGCCGTTTCAATAAAATTTTATACTTTTCATCGCTAGAAAGCCGTAAATTGGCTAAACTTCACTAACAAGGTTCAGGAAATACAGTTTACCGCGTGTAACGTGCTACTGTACCATCCCAAAAAATGTACATGTACATAATGTTCATTGACATTTGGGACATTCTTTGTACGTGTATAAAGTGACCTTGTACAAAAAGAATGAACGAACACGATTTGCTATTTGACCATTCCTTGATTTCACTCCTCCTCCCCCCCCGCCTTGCCACCTTTACCATGCCTATGTATGGCAAAGGTGGTCAGGCCCGTATCCAGGAGGGCGCGGGGCTGCCCCCCCCCGAAATGGGAAAAATTTTTGTTTTTCCCAAGGGTCCCCCAAAGGGAAAAATGAAAAATTGGCGAAGTGGGTCTGACACACCGCCAAAACAGGTTTTTAGCCTACTTTTGAGCTAGTAAACTCGAAATTTTCCGGCGCTTCGCGCCGGATTTATTGTTTATGTAAGGTTTTGTCTTCTAAACCGCTGAAAATCGCTCAAATTTGAGTTAGACATAGAGAGTATATCAATTTTTTTTCTAACGCTTTGCACCGGATTCATTGTTTAGCGATAGGTTTTGCCTTCTATCTCACTCAAAACAGCTCAAATTTGAGTTATGACATGGAAAACATGAAATTTTTCCAACGCTTCGCGCCGTATCTATTGTTTATATAGGTTTTTTGTCTTCTGACCCACTCAAAACCGCTCAAATTTGAACTTGACATGCAGAATATGTCAATTTTTTTCGGCGCTTGGCGCCGAATTATTCGTTATCCGTATTGTTTTTCTCTGTAAAGCACAATGATTAAGTATAAAGGCAAGAGATAAGAAATAATTCGTCGATTAAGTGATGAGAAATCAGCTTAAATGATAGATTTGCTGTATATCAATATGAAATAAAGTAAAAATTTTTTTAATTTTTTTGTTGAAATTTTTCTTCACCGTCGTATAGAGCTCGCCGAGATACGTCCAAAACTGTCTTTATTTTCGCCTATCTCCTAATGGTTCTCGAGATATCTGGCCTCAAAAATTTTCGCCCCCCCCCCCGAAATAAAATCCTGGATACGGGCCTGAAGGTGGTATATCTGGAATACAGTCTGCGTGAGGGTAAGATTAGTAGATAAGATTAGGTAGGATTCGGGTAAGATTCATGAGTTGAACTATTGAGAAACTAGCATACTGAAAAATACGACAGATGTCAACATGTAACGGGGGATGGGGATCCCCCACTTAAAGTTGGTAGTCCCCCTATCCCCCAATGCTAGAAAAATTTTGACTCCTTATGATTTTCAGAAAAAAATTAAATTTTTTGGCCGTTTTTAGGTGTTTTTAAGGCCGCAATTTATGCTTAAAATTAAAGATCATTCACCCCCCCTAAGAATGGCTGGGAGCCCCGACTTAAAATTGAGAGCCGTCATATACATGTATGGAAGTAGTCACTCATCCACTCGTATTGCTGGTCCACACTGTAGACGGTAAAATCTGCGGCCACAGTGGGGTAGAGTTCGAGTTTTTTTGCAGTCGATTGCCAATTTTTTAAATCATTTTTTAATTTAATTTATCAATACGTCAATATCGCATAAATTTCTCTATTTTGGGCCTAATTACTCGACTATGGTCTGTGCTATTTCATCTCTTACGGAAAATGATTATTATACCGAGTTAAAAGCGCTTGACGGCTAGCTTTAATTGTATTTCGAAATTGTGGTTGTTATCCTATTATGAATCACGGTTTTTTTGTGTTTGGCAAAGATTTTCCCGATGTACAAAGACTTTTCGGGACGTCTTTGTACATGTACAAAGATTTCTGGGAATACAACAATTGCAAAAAAGGTCTAAAATTCGCAACAATTTTCGGCGCTTCGCGCCGAAATGAGTAATTGTGTGTTCTATATATCTTTATAATGGCAGAAATTGCATTTAAAAAGGAAAGATGTCAAATTTTTCGGCGCTTCGCGCCGTTTTCAGACGATTCTTAGTGAGTTTAGCCCTTAGAGACACATAAATTAGCTAAAATACACTATCAAAAGTCGAACAACTCTGTTTTTACCACACTAAAATCGCTACTGTACCATATTATAGTACCCAAAAATTTGTGTGTACAAAATGTACAAAGACTTTTGGGGACCATCTTTGTACATGTACAGACGGACCTTGTACAAAAAAACACTGCCATGAATACCTATGTATGTACATTTTATCAGTCATTCCGTATATAAGTGAGCAAGGATAGGGTTGAGAAGAGGCGAGAAGGTTTTGCTTTTTAAATTACTACTTTGGACCAAACGAAAAACCTATTGTCGATTTAAAAGGCCATACAAAGATAGCACCATAGGACGCATAAATCATATTCTTACTCTAGTTTTTAAAAGGTTTTTCTGGATAAAAATTGCAAAAATGATAATAAATACACTGTGGCAACATTAAATTTATCACACGATAAGAGCAAGATTTTTAAAGGTCAAAAAATGGTCGTAAAATGATGGTATGGCACAAAAACGCCATTTTTTATAGTTTCTCATTGAGTACTATCCGTTGGCATCAAAAAGTCGCTGAAAAAATGGGAAAAATTTCCAAAAATTGAATTCTGGGGGTATTTCGGATTTTGGGGGGTATTCAGCCTTGTGGGGGATGCATACCTCTCAAACACACCCCTTCCCCTTACGCCTGTGTGTGGTCAGCAGCATGCCATTGTATACAGGTTCTTTAGGTACATACTAAATAAACTAAGTCTGCTTCGAGCCATTTTCAGGTATTTTAAAAAACTATATTTTCAACCAGACATGCACAGCTTGGAAATTTTGAAGGGGGGTTGAAATTTTAGAATTCCTCTTTGGGCCCAAAAATGGTGGATACGCGTCAAAAATATCGTTTTTTTGGTCGAATAAATTAAAAAAGTCGAACAAATTGAACAAAACATAGTCAATATGGGAGGGGGTGAAAATTTTTCTGGGGGACTAACCCCACCCCAACCCCCAAGATCATGTATGTTTCCAACACAATTTCACAATGTGATCGAAATATACATACATGCATACATATGTACGATATTTACGCGGACCTTGAAAATTAAATTATCGTCATCCCGAATAACGATTAACAATTTTGAATCTCTAAGTAATATTTTTTTAATTTGCCTGCATTTTTTTCCAATTCAAATAACTTAGGAAGCATTTTTAAAGTTTTTTTAGTTAATCCTAAAGCGGTTTCATCAACGACAGACTTGTACGAGTATATGTTGAAGAAACGTAAACGAATATCCGAAGGAAAGTAAATTTATAAAATTAAAAAAAATAAATGTTGATATTAATGCATCAGTATTGTGAAAATTTTCGCATAATTTATTTTTAAATTTTTTCCAAATAAAAATAAATCGAAAAAAACTTGTTCCCAAAAATTTTACCTCTAGTTGGACACTGCACTCATTCAAAATAAAAAGTAAAGCAAGGGCGACAGCAGCATCGAGATGCAAAATTGCAAATGCTATATATGTAGACGACATTGCAAATAAACAAACGAAATAAAACAAAAAGTTGCTAAATAATTATACGCATAGTTTACAATATACTTTACCGAACTCGAACTGAATTAACCATATATGTTATCTTGTGTGTGTCATTTATCACGCATTGTATTTGTTTATGCATGTGCCATTATTCTTATCACGTGTTTTTCTTGGACGTAGCAATAAATCCTTTGTTTGTTTTGTTTGTTGTAATCTGCTAGCGAAACTTCATTTAAACATATGTATTACAAATTTACCTATGTTCCTTAGAGGAAATTATTCCCTTACTGCTTACAGTCTTGGCAATTTTTCATTATCATCCCATTAAAAGTTATATGATCATTTCCTACTTCGTCATTTTCTTATAGACCATCTCCGTCGTTTTTAAGTAAATAAATGTTTTTGATATGTTTCCATTAGGGAATAGGGATTTTTCTGTCAAGCGATTCTTTTTCCTTGTTACCAACTCGAAATACGATATTCTGTTTTTCCCTTTCGGCAAGTTATTTAGTACAAGCGCTGTTAACATAATGCGTATCAGCCAGACAGGTACTATTCGGCGATTTTGAGCTGACAGAACGTTTTTTCGCATAATTTTTGTAGACAAAAGCAGTAATATTGTCTATTTTTATGTGTTTTTTACTAAAAAACGTCGAAATTGATCAATTTCTATATTTTTAAAGTAAAAAGTGACATAATGCAGTACAAATAGACTAGAAATTCGTTATTACCACGAAAAGGCGTTTTATAACTTATTTTGATCATTTTTGTCTTTAAAAAAATTGTGAACACTGAATTTTCTTCTTTCCATTTCTGGGATTCAGCCCCCGCCGACTCTAACCTTATGCATCTATGTATGGCCGGTGTCACACCTTAAAGTGTCCGGCACCTTAAAGTGTCCGGGTTTACCTTAAAGTGTCCGGGCCACAATAACGTGCTTAAAAGCGAGAAAAAAATGTATTTAAACATTGGGATAGAGTGGGCATCATACGTAGACGTAAAAGGATAGGGTTTGAACCCCCAAAATCCAAAGTCTCTCCAAATTGGTAGATCCGTAGAATTGAATAATTTAGCGTTTTTTGCAGTTAGGCTCCATCTGACTGCCAGAATTTGGCCCACTGCCCATGTAAAGTAGCAGGCATTTAACAGCCCAAAGTGTTGGGTGGGGGTTCGCCGACCATTAGGGGGAGTGCGCGAACTTCAATTTTTATTCAAAAATTGAAAGAATGCACCTAAAGTGGCTAGAAATCGCAAGTTTTTGCACAAAATCGGAGAGAGGGGAATAAACCATTTATGTTTATTTATATTTATATTTTTACATTTACGACTTCGGTTATGGGAATCTCCACCCCTTGTTACATGTATAAATGGTAGCATGGTAGGCAATATATAAAATGAAGTCTTAGCATGTCTTTTTAGAATCATGAGTGAATGGAACCGTGTGCAGTTTAAATTCACAACATTTATGACTGAAATTCGTAAATATCGTCGATTGTTCCTCACGAAAGTTATTTTTATAATCGATTTTATCTCCAAGTTCGCTAAACGACGCCACTGACGATGCAACGAATTCTTCGTAATGCATCGGCTTGCTTATAGTTATGTACCTCAATACATTGTACAAGGTACGCATATATGTACATGCCTATTTACCTAATTGTACAGCGAGTGATATGCGTGGGCGTATATGCGTACGTATACTCAGCGTAACCCGGACACTTTAAGGCACGGACACTTTAAGGTGCGACACTGGCAGTGTTTTTTTACAAGGTCCATTTGTACATGTACAAAGATGGTCCACATTTTGTACACACAAGTTTTTGGGTACTAATATGGTACAGTAGCGATTTTAGTGTGGTAAAAACAGAGTTGTTCGACTTTTTGGTAATGTATTTTAGCTGATTTCTGGGTCTCTAAGGGAAAAAATCACTAAGAATCGTCATTATAAAGATATATAAAACACAATTTTTCATTTCGGCGGGAAGTGCCGAAAATTTTCGCAAATTTTAGACCTTTTTTTGCAATTTTTGTCATCCCAAATATCTTTGTACATGTACAAAGACGGTCCCGAAAAGTCTTTGTACATCGGGAAAGACTTTTGCCGAGTACAAAAAAACACTGATGGCCGGTAAGCAATTAAGTAGTATTACTTATAGATTAGATTACTATCTTAACGTTAGATCATTTTCTACAGAGGTGATGATTCATCATCGGTGACAACGGTCGATAGTTCTCAGACGAGCAAAATTACGTCGTCAAAAACCCAATCACTGCGGATATATTCAGAAAAATTGGACGATTCTATTAAAAAGTCACGCGGTTCTCACCAGTCTGCAAATTCATCTGCCCCTCCGGTAAAAAATAGTAATATAGGGAAGCAGGGGCGTAAGCAGGATTTTTTCAAGGAAGGGGAGGGGCGGTCCAAAGTTGGTGACCCTAAATTTCGGGATATGTTCGTCGGCGCGCGCGCCAAATATAGTGCATTTTCTGACGTTTCCGAAGATGTTCTATCAAGCTCATATGATTCTAACTTTCGGAAAAAAATTTTTTTCTTTAAATAAGCTATGAAAAATGACGTTTTTTTGGTTGCGTTTGGGCCTAACTTAACGTAATTAATGATTCTACGGCGCGAAGCGCTTAAAATTTTGAGATTTTTCGAGGAAGAGTTGCCAATTTTCATGCATTTCCTCACCTTTCCAAAATTATTTTTGGGCTAAGTTGGGGGAGGGGCGGCCGCCCCATTTTTTCCATTAAAAAGCTTTTTGGTTAAAAAACTTAAGATGAATGCTATCTTTTATCAGTAATTGGAAAACGCTTGCGTCAGTGACAAAATACATTGAATGGATATTCAATTTCAAAACCAGTGTACACCTTTCAAAAGAATTATACTAATTTTTTCATGAAGGGGTGGTTTGGGCGATGGCCGATTTTGGGTTTTGTCTCTTTCGATATAAGAAGGCAATATACAGGGTTTTCGGAAAAGGGAGAAATATTGTTTTCAGTTGAAACTACGGATATTGCGAAAATGATAAGAATCTTTCGCCAGTGTATGGCACCACTATCTCTCAACATGCTAGCAAAAAGTTGCAGTACATCACTCAATGCTAGTTGCTCAGCACCTTATGAACTAAACCCATACATCTAACAGGGGGTTTGGGGGAGCCCCTACATAAAGTCGGACGTCGCCCCCCGACTCCCAAAGTCAGAATATTTGTACGTGTTTTTTTGGCATTTTTGGCCCAGAATCGGAGGTCATTTACCACCTCTCCCCTCCATAAAAATGACCGAGGTCCCCTTCCCAAAATTTCGAGCCGTTACATGTCTGACTAAACTCAACCACGAATTTACTTCTTCGTGCAAAATTTGTAGTCTTTGACATTCGCACAACATAGTGTGATGCTTAAATAAATAAGTTGCTATACAAAACGCATGACAATGAATGCTTGAAATAAATTGTTTTTTTCAAAGAGACTCCTCTCAGTCAATATTTATGCATTTTGAAGAAAAACGTCATAACATGGCTGAGTCTAATTTTTTCTTTGCAAACGTGCGATATTGAGACAATTATGTAACTCTAAGAGTACCGAACTCTCTAAACCCGAAATTCTGTTTTCAGTTCCATCTTCATATGTATTGTCCTCGTTTAAATATCATTATTTACCAACCTTTTTAAGCTACCTGAACAAATTTTGACATTTAGAACATAAATTTACAGGACAATGAGCTTCATCTAGACGGAATTCGGTATTTGGAATCTACGTAGAGTGTACGTTTGAACTTGCATTATAGTATGACCTATAGTTACAGTACGACGATGAGCTTTTAGCACAGTCGGCTCATTTGTGGAAAGTTTTATTAACTTATCTTGAGTTATGAAAATGTTATTAAAAATAAAAATTTGTCCTTTTCTCCGAACACCCTTTATAATGACAAATTAAGCACTGATGCTGTGACATCTTGAAGATAGTGTGATTCATTTTGAGAAAGAAATTAGTTCTGTCCATTCGTCCAACTTTATCTTTTGAGTTAAAAAATTATTATGCCATCAATCAATCCTGATAGGCGTCAAACACAATTTGAATGAGTTTTCATCATTTCGCAGCGGTCGCCCCTATTTATTCGACAATCCACATCGGGCAATTCGACAAAGGCGTCGTGTATGGCCATTTTGACGCCGCAATTGGCTCAGTCGATCGATAAAAAGAATGCGGGATTATTAGACTGTGATGAGGAACTGGAAAATGAACCTGCTGGTGTGCAAAATGATCAAGGACAGCAGCAGCGAGGCAGTAGTCGCATACGGCAGGCTATTCAGATGGCAGCAACTCGGTCTGCTGGCACACTGCCAAGTAATTTCAGAGAATTAATGTTAAAGTTAATGATGAGTTTTATAGTAGTAGTAGTAAGATAATACGCAAATATGTGTACAATTGTCTTTTATTTTGATTAATCGTAATTTAGGTCGTCTTTCCTTCGCTAAAAGTGGTTAGTGATCCTTGTCCAAAGTTTTGAACTGCCTCGTAAATAAGTGCTTTTGAATTTTAGGGTCAACTTACCCAACTGCAAAAAGAGCCAAAGATATTTGAATTTCAAGAAACGTTTATGCAGTGCCTTTTTCTTTCGCAAAGATTTTTCACTCGGTGCAGTAAGTTTTGGAGGTTATCATACATGATCTTGGAACAAAAGTTTGCACCCCCTCATTCACAAAAATTTTCACCCCCGCAGAAATTTTCGGGATATGGAAAATTCGTACCCCTAATTCGTCCCCGCCACAATTCATCCCTGATAATTCGTCCCCACGATTCGTCCCCATCACAATTCGTCCCTCCACAAGTCGTCCCCATCACAATTCGTCCCCAACAAGTCGTCTCCGCCACAATTTGTCCCTCCGCAAGTCGTCCCTATAATAATTCGTCCCCGCCACAAGTCGTCCCGATCACAATTCGTCCCCACAATCCGTCCCTCTAGAAGTCGTTCCCATCGCAATTCGTCACCCACAATTCGTCCCCTACAAGTCGTTGCCCATAAGTCGTCTCCCACAATTCGTCCCCCACAATTCGTCCCCCACAATTCGTCTCCCACAATTCGTCCCCCACAATTCGTCCCCCACAATTCGTCTCCGCCACAATTCGTCCCACTACAAGTCGTCCCCTAAAACGCATTTTTCATACATGAAAATCGCTTTTGAACAATTTTGTTGTTTCTACAAATTACTTGGGGGCCTTCTTATTAGATATCCGTATTATACTCATTTAAGCGTATTATTATACCTACTATCTATGTATTGATATTGATCCACGCATATGTATACAAAAATAAGTATAATAATAAAGTTAAATGAAAATTATACAAATACCTATGAAAACGCAGCAAGTCATTTATTAGGACGAAAAAATTCTTCAAAGGGGATTTTTTATCATAAAATGAAAAAGCGTTCCTGGAGGATGAATTGTGGATGGACGAATTAAGGCGGGACGAATTCTGGGATAGGAACTTTTCGCAAACCGAAATTTTTTCATCTTTCCCTCTAAAATTCGCGACTTTTCAAAAGTTTCCCTAAATTTCCTATAAATTCCTTGAAAGTGTGTTTTCCTAAGCGTTTTTAGCTAACTACTTGCTCAAAAGTGCCAAATTTGTGGCACTTCGTCGCGCCAACATACTCATTTTTTACAATATTTTGATACGATTTTTTTCGAAATTTTTGTTTCTATGTTCTAGAAAGATACGCATGTAGAGCTATTGTAAGAAATGCCGAAAAATGACGTTTTTGACGCGTACCCTCCACTCTTGGACCCAAAAAGGCACTTTAAAATTTCATCCCTTAGAATTCTCACACTGTGCATGTCTGAAGGCGATCGTTGTAATAGAGTGAAGATTTTTCAGAACATCTATAGCAGTGACTTTCGAATTTTCATTAGGTCGCTCCAGGTCTAATAATTCATCATAATCCGCTTTGTGACTGAAAATCTGTAGGATTGAAATCTAGAAGGGTAAGAATATAGAAATTTTTCTGCTTTACAAGCCTGCTTCAATTTTTTGCTATATTCTGCGTACACTAATTCAGAATTACTGAGAGTGTTCTAAAATGTGATTTACTTTACAAAACAGATTTCGTGCTTTTAAATTATTTACTTATCTATTTTTATCATTTTTACACAGAATAAATTAAAATTTGTCGAATCAACTTAAAACTCAAATAGCACTGTTAGATAGCACTCACTGACAAGATTAAAGGAATCGAGCTTTGCAGGCAAGTCTTGGCTCAAGAATAACCACGACTATCAGCATTGTGCAAATAAGGAACTTTCCGAAAAGTCTGATAACGAAAATAATGGCACGATGAGCTTGGCGAAGCCGTATCAGCAAATAGCTCAGCATCTGGCTTATAGCCAATTGCATCAGCAATTTATTTTAGGCGACTTGGTCGATGCCGTTGGAGGTCGAAAACCCTTTTTAGCCGAGCAGGAAGAAGTATGAGATTGATTAAACACTCATAATGTCTATGCGACAAAATATAAAAAATATTGTAAAAAATTTGAAGCTTCATAAAAAATCTGTTTCGTGTAATACTAGCTGTAATCATTGGCTACATGTGTTGTTATATGTATATTTATGTAATGCAGGAGTTTGCAACATTTTACTACCCTTTCAAATCTATAATACATAAGCACAAAACCGTGAAATTGAAGCAGCAGAATGAATGGATTCATCGTTTTATTTTTTGTTTTGCTATGTTTTTTAATTTTTTAATTTCGAACTGTAAATGGAAATAAATGCATATAGAAATGGAAGTGGTGGTGAAGATAAAATATTTTGATTTTTCTGATTTTTTCATGAAACGTGCTTGCAAGTACAGAAATCGTAGGATTGAAAGTTTGCATATCCAACCGTGCAGTCGTTGTTTACTATGTCTAATAGTGCAGCCATATGATCTGGGGTCTGGGGGTTTCACCCCTCCACAAAAATTTTCACTTCCTCAGAAATTTTTTCACACTTCCCCAGAATTTGCGATTTTTCAAGAGCTTCCGAAAATTTCTTGAAAATTAGTACAAATGGTGCTTTTTTAAGCGTTTTTAGCTATCTAAATGCTCAAAAAGTCAAATTTTCAACACTTCGCGTCATGTACTCGTGTTTTGACTATACTTTGTTCGATTTATTCGACTTTTTTGTTTGTTTTTTGAAATTTGTTTCATCGTTTTATGCTCTAGAAAGATAGAGCATTATCAGAACGCGATAAACGATGTTTTTGACGCATATCCACGGTTTCTGGGCCCAAAAAGACACTTTAAAGTTTCAACCTCCAGAATTCCCATGATATGCATGTCTGAGTGTAGCGATCGCTTGTCAATACTGAATATGTGTAACAATTGCACGGTATTTCGTGAAAGGGCATAAATAGGTGTTCTTTGGGAATGGACTGGAAATCGAAAAATTAGGAATGCATGCAAGGGCGGCTGATGTCCTGCTAAATTTACAATTTTTAAATTATCAGAAAATATACCGACGTATTTTAAGCGGATTTAGCGATCTTTTGGCTCAGGAGCAGCGTTTTTTTGTACAAGGTCCGTTTGTACATGTACAAAGATGGTCCCTAAAAGTCTTTGTACATTTGGTACATGCAAATTTTTGTGTACTCTAATATAGTACCGTAGCGATTTTAGTGTGGTAAAGCAGGATTTCCGATCTTTGGTAGTGTATTTTAGCTAATTTCTGGGTTTCTGAGCCAAAAATTACTGAAAATTGTCTCTAAACGGCGCGAAGCGCCGAACAAATTTGACATTTTTCCATTCTAAATGCAAATTCTACCATTTTAAAGATATATAAGAAACAATTACTCATTTCGGGCGCTAAGCGCCGAAAATTTTTGGGAATTTTACACCTTTTTACAGTTTTTGTCTTCCCAAAAATCTTTGTACATTTTGTACACACAAATTTTTGGGTATCATAATATGGTACAGTAACGATTTTAGTGTGGTAAAAACAGAGTTGTTCGACTTTTGGTAGTGTATTTTAGCTAATTTTTGGGTCTCTATGGGGGAAAATCATTAAGAATCGTCTTAAAACGGCGCGGAGCGCCGAAAAATTTGACATTTTTCCTTTTGAAATGCAATTTCTGCCATTATAAAGATGTATAGAACACACAATTTTCGCGAATTTTAGACCTTTTCTGCAATTTTTGTCTTCCCGAAAATCTTTGTACATGTATAAAGACGGTTCCGAAAAGTCTTTGTACATCGGAAAAAATCCTTGCCTAGTCTAGAAAAAAAACGCTGCTCAGGAGTATAAATTTTTAAGATATTTTTGGTTGACCGCGTTTATTTCAATTGCGTCGAGTATTTTACGTTCTAGAAAAATGTATCGATGCCAAAAAATGTTTCTTTTGACGCATCGTTTTTGGACCCGAAAATAGAAAGGCATTTGGGTGATCCTTGGAATTTCAATAGATAATTTTAATATTTATTTCCATTTAATTTAATATTAATTTCCAATATTTCAATTCTAATACACATACAAATTTTATAAAAAATTCCAATAAATTTTTTGCAACGCCAGGACGACGAATTGTTCATTGAATCTAATTTGGAAGCCGAGTCTGCGCCAGCGACTGTTGGCGAAACGTCGAGCAACGATGAAGATGACGAAGACGACGACGAAGACGGTGGCGCCGTCGACGCTCTCGACGAAGAGTTGTTTGCAGACGACGAGGACGGTGGACCGCTGACGCCAAACTGTTCGGCGTCGGACGTCGACGATGACGTCAGCTTGGCGCCAATGGCGGATAGAGAAGGCGGAACCTTTCAAGTCCGATCTAATAGTCGCCAAAAAGTGAGATTATGACGAAATCAAATTTTTTCAAGATTTTTTTAATGTTTTTATCTTTTTAACTTTTTGTTTCAAAATATTTAGCACATTGTGTAAAATTCACTTTTATTTATATCGTAGATTAGCAGGTTCTTCTGTCTGACTGTTTATGGTGGGCTGAGCAGGGGAGCCGATTTGGGCGTTTTTGGCTATCCATTCGCTTAAAAATGTCAAATTTCGCGGCATATACTCATTTTTTGACTATATTTGGTTAGATTTATTCAGACTTTTCAATTTTTTCCGTAATTTTCTTGCGTTTTTATGCTTAAGAAAGATAGAGCGTCGTCAGGAGCGCTGAAAAAAGATGTTTTTGATGCATATTCACCATTTTGGGCCCAAAAGGCAGCTTAAAATTTCACCCAGAACTCTCAAGCTGTGCATGTTTGGCTGCCTCCTCTCTCATGCATGTAGAACGATTTGTTTAGGGAATATTTCGCTAAGGGGTCGGTCAGGCAGGCATGCAATGTTTGGCGACTCAGAGCTTATCGATCATTTCCTGCATTATTTTTGTAACAAACGTAAAGTAGTAATAATGTCGAGAAGCTTCAGGCGCTTTGCGCTAGATTAATAAGTTTTGGCTTATTAAATCTCTAAATTTCAGTAAAGTAAATTGCAATGTCGAAATTTCTAATGAATTTTCATATTTTTTATCGTTAGAAGCGATACACGATCAACTCGAGCTGAAGAATGCCCAAAAATGTAGAGTCACCTTCTAAGAGCATTTTAGATAAATTAAATTGGTTTTTTCATTTGACTCGCGAATTTCGCCAATTGTGGACTCACCTAAGGCCTGAGGGCCTCCGCCATTCCCAAACGTCGAGATTTTTTGTCCTTGATTGCTAGAAAAACTTAGCCCTTTTAGGCGTTCCATGCCGCCTTTGAGCAAAGATTGTAAGGTCGGAAGTAACTCTCAATTCTCGTTTCCCTTATCTTACTTTTTCAGATAATTTATTGTTTCCTCTGATAGATTCTTGCGGTCGTATTATTTAATTTGCACCAGATACTACGATTTCTGTCGTATTTTCGCAAATATCAACAATCGGAATGTTTATTAATCATTTGGCAAAATTTTTTTGACTTTTTTGACAGCGGACCAGTGTTTTTTTGTACAAGGTCCGTTTGTAAATGTACAAAGATGATCCCTAAAAGTCCTTGTACATTTTGTACACTCAAATTTTGGGTACTATAATATAGTACGGTAGCGACTTTAGTGTGGTAAAAACAGAGTTGTTCGACTTTTGGTAGTGTATTTAAGCTAATTTCTGGGTCTCTGAGGGCAAAAATCACTAAAAATTGTTTGAAAGTGGCGCGAAGCGCCAAAAAATTTTACATTTTTCCTTTTGAAATGCAATTTCTGGCATTACAAAGATATATCAAACACACAATTACTCATTTCGGCGTGAAGCGCCGAAAATTTTTGCGAATTTTAGACCTTTTTTGCAGTTTTTGTCTTCCCAAAAATCTTTGTACATGTACAAAGACGGTCCCGAATAGTCTTTGTGCATCGGGAAAAATCTGTGCCGAATACAAAAAAACACTGCAAAGGACCATTCGGAATAGTCTGATACATGCGGGCGATTCGTCGCTTTTGATTAAAAATCAAGTAATTAATTAATTAATCAGACTTCAACTTAATCAGACATCGTCCAACGTCTATCGTAATTCTGCCGTTGGCCCATCGTCCCAGTCTCACGTGAATACGCAGCCGATTTACGACTTGCCTCCGGCTGTTTGTATCAGGGGCTGTAACAGAGCGTCCATTGTCAACGGCACGCCCTCTTCAGCATCCTACGGTCATTTCCACCCATTTCCGGTCACGGCTGCCGATTACAATAAGCGTCGTTCGTCCGAAATCGGCCAGTTGGCTCATTTTTCTATGGCAGCTAGCGTCTTATCTGTTATACAAGTAAGTAGCCTAAAATGATAAAAGTTAAAAAGTTATTATATCAAAAAAATAATCACGAATTAAAAATAATGTAGAAAATGACTAATATAGAATGCTAGATTGCGACTTTTTTGTCAAGTTTACTACAAAAATATTTTTTCGTATAAAGTTGTTTGTTTATTCACTGTCTATCACCAACCGAGTACATTTTGTTATTGATATAAAACGTGGTCAAAAATAAGCATCGTCGTCGATGCACTTTGACATCGAATCAAATCGTTTAAGCTCGTGTAGGAGGCTGAAGAAAAATGATCTTGGCATTTCAGGTTACAGAAAAACTCGTATTGAGGTCACTTTTTACCATTTGACCGTTTTGTGTGGGACAGCCTGCTCGTCGGCTGTAAAATACAGTGCGAGAATATGTAAAAAAAGAAAACGATGAAATAAGATGCTAATAAGATGATAATGGATGATAAAATAAAATCTAATAAGATGCTGCTATTATAATGACAATGAATGATAAGCTAAAAGAATGATAAAAATAACAATAACATGATAAGATGCTGATAATGGCTTAGATCGATATGCATTTGCTCGTGTATAAGTACTGATTCATAAGACTAATGCGGATGAGTAAAGCTTTCGGGTAGATTTGTTCTTGGTAAGCGTATTTGTTCTCAGCGTATTCTATATGCCAATGATAATTGTCTTCTTTCCTGATTAGATCTACCGCGATTGAAGATCTTATGAATTGTAAAAGTAAGGAATCTTAGGCTATTCGCGTTATTAGTGAAATTTTTGTCGCTTCCGTTCGCCTGCTTCTACGAACTGAGCAAATAGTATGACTCTGCAGATTTTTAGATTAGAGTTTTGTTTTTCTTCTTATATAAAATCTTAGTGATAATTTTCCACAAATGTCTTTACTGCTCATTTGTTTCAAATTAGCTCGAACGTGCTACTAGGTGTTCAACGTTTTACTTCTCAATTGTTGCACACCTAATCGAATCTTAATTTGTCTGGATCTGGTAATAGATTACATATAAATCAATAATTGTAGTAAGTCTCTAGCTTGTTTTTAATAATCAAACTATCTTTCCTTCCTCTAAGAAGTAATCTGCACGCCGTATTTCGGCTCACATTCGAAAATAAGCCTTTGTAAACAAATTTAATAATGAAGCGTTTAAAAATAGTGTTATCATATGCTGAATCAATATGTGTCGAGAGCTGCTATACTACGCGATGCTGTTGGCAGGACCCTGATCAAACTGGCACTATGCCAAAACGTCGCTCCGACAACGGTGGCTTGTTATTATCGACCGGTGATAAATCCGCGCTGAAATGTGTTGCTCCCAAAGGCGGCTACCCTGGTGACATTTCACCGCCCACTCATCGGCCATTGTCAAGAATCCGCTGTTCCAGTAGATTAATTTCTCACGAAACGACGGGCAGTTTGGATGCTCAGTTGCAACCCAAAACAGCAACCCTCAGCAGCATACATGTAAGATGATGGAAGATGAGCAGACATGCACTGCATGGGAATTCTGGGTGGGGGGAAGGACAAAAAAATTTGAGTGCCTTTTTGGCTCAGAAACAATGGATTCGCGCATACATATAAGAGGGGGATGGTAGGATCCCCCACCCAAAGTTGACTGTCCCCCATCCCCCCAAAGCCAGAAAATTTTTGACTCCCCCGTCCCCCCACCGATTTCACCGATTTTAGGGAAAAGACCTTAACCCGAAATTTTTAACCTTTTCGTGAATGGATACGCGTCAGAAAATTTTAACACAGCAACCCTAAGTAGCATACATGTAAGATGGGCGATGAGCAGACATGCACAGCATGGGACTCCTGGATGGGGAGTGGAACAAAAAAATTTTAAGTGCCTTTTTGGCTCAAAAACAATGGATGCGCACACATATGTAATGGCTCGAATTTGGGGGGGGGTTAATGACCTCCAATTCTTGGCCAAAAACAGCCAAAAGACGCCTGAAAACGGCCAAGAAATTTAATTTTTTCCAAAAATCGGAGGGTTAAAAATCTGGCTGTGGGGGATGGGGAGACATCCGATTTAAGGTAGGGTGGTTCCCCCATCTAATTTCTTGGTTTCAGACGGCTAAAATCACTGATAATCGTCTCAAAACGGCGCGAAGCTCCGAAAAATTTGACATTTTTCCTTTCAAAATGCAATTTCTGACATTATAAAGATATATATAGAATACACAATCACTCATTTCGACGCAAGCGCTGAAAATTTCAGCGAATTTCAAACCTTTTTTGCAGTTTTCATCTTCCCAAAAATCTTTGTACATCGGGAAAAATCTTTGCAGAATACAAAAAAACACTGGGTACAAGTACACTACTCGCCACGAATGTTTACACTTTAATAAGCTTCTAGAGCTTGATAGGGTTATATCTTTAACACGTCGGTCCTATTTCCGCCCACGCACGACAGACGTGTTAAACATATAAGCCTTAATAAGCTCCATCATCCTATGGAGCATATTAAAACGTAAACATTCGTGGCGAGCACTGTACGACTGATTTTGAATTAAAGTCAAATTTTGACTATAGAAATCAGCAACTGCACAAAACACTCGCGATTGTGCCATATTTAAAATCATACAAAAGCATCAATATGCGATTTTACTTTTATTTTGCTTTAAATTTCAATTTTCTTGCAATTTTCTATTTGTTTTGAGCCAAATGAAACAAGTAATATTTATCATTTCCTGAAGGAGCTTAGTGTATTATAAAACTTGCTAATCTAGCACCGGAATCGGTAAAAATAGCGGCACCGGAACATCACTAGCACCTAGTATAAACAATACCTACTCTGGGTTTTAAACAATATTCTAATAATTTTTTGGATGGAGATTTTGCCGAAAAAAGTGCTACGCACTTAGTATGCAAAACAAAACGGAAACGTTGGGGCTTAAAAAACAATATCAAAGTGGAGTGTGAAAAAGCCGCAGCAACACGTGGAAAAAACAACAGATGGCCAAGCTTTTTACGTACGTATTTTAAATCTTAAGATTTCTATCTATCTGATGAGTGTAGTTTCAAAATTATACATACGTCAATATTACAGCTTAAGTTATGATGTAACATCGGGACGAAACACTTTTTAGCCTACCCCGTATAATGATTGAATTGCAGCTGTCTGTAGTTTACTCAATGAAACGTAGGAAGTTTTATAGCACAAGTCGTCGAACGCGATTCGAAATAACACTATGCAAATTGGACTGCCGTCTTGCTATTCCCCAACGACTCCATGCAGTTGTGAAGGCGAATCTTACGCATTTGAAAATCTGAATAGGCACAAAAAGGGCTTATTTAGGAAACGCCAGAGCATTCAGTCGATGCTTTCTTGGAGCCGGGTTTGAAACTTTAATTTTTTGTCTTTATTTGCGTGCATAATGTGTATGTCATATGCAGGCTCGTATTTTTCGAAAACTTTTCCTATCTCTCAATAGCTGTGAAATGCAACGTTTTTTGGTCCCTCTTAAGGCTAACTTATAGAAAATACTTCATATATGTACATATGGCGGAAAATATGAAGATTTTCTAACAAAGCGATGCAATTTTTCTACGTTTTCGTGTCGTAACATATATTTATATGTAATCAAAAACATTTTTCAGACCAAGAAGGGGCGACCATAGATGGGTAGCAGGTAAATTCTGAGGGTCTGGGTGGAGTAAAACCGGCAAAAATCCCAAATAATGCAGAAAATTCAATTCTGGGGTCTACCGGATTCTGGGGTGTAATCCCTCCAAAGCCCCCATGCCCGTGTAAGGGGGCGATCGCCCCCCTCCCGCCTCGTGTACACATCGTGGTTTTGTCAATTCGTTTTTTACATATGATAGAGGACCGTTAGCTAAGTATTTTAGTTTGTGCATTGAACAGACGAAAAATAAGCCTATTAACTCAGTAACGCTTTGGAAATTTCCTTCTACCGCACCCGAGTATACTAATTTTAGCGTTTTAAGGAAGATATAAAGAAGCCGCTTTTTATGATGGCTGATAAAGAAATCCGAAAAGAAGCTTGCGATACGTTTCGGCGAATTCAAGCGTATATGGGCGATAGGAAAGTGAAAAAGTCGAGCATCGGCGTGGATCAGTTGGCTTTGGACGTTTGTATCAGAGGGTGGGCCAAACCGCCTCTCAGAGACGAAATTTTTATTCAGATATGCAAGCAGATAACCGAGAATCCCAGATCGTGAGTGTCGATTCGTATCTCATTTGCTCCTTGAAAAATTCTGATGAATTTGAATTTTTTCGCACTAATGTTGAAAATTCAGCGGCGTAAATGCAAATTGCTTTTTACAAAATTGCCTGACGAAATATAATTTATCGAAAATTTAGGCAGTTATAATAAGCCTGTCACCTTCTATATTTTGGCACATGAACCAAAACTCTCGCCTCGCAGTCTCCCTCGAATTGCAGTTTTGAATATATTCTTCGTGGATTTTTAATGCCAATAGATGGAATTCAACAAGAAAGGTGCAAAGAATGGTATTGTTGACTCTACCATGCATGTTCTTGAGATACACCTTCAGAAATGCGATTTTTCGGAAGTTTCCAAGAATTTCCTGAAAATCCGTAGGAAAGGTACTTTTTCAAGCGTTTTGAGCTATCTATTTGCTCAAAAGTGTCAAATTTTCGGCGCTTCGCGTCATTAGTCATGTTTTGACTATATTTTGTTCAGTTTTGTTCGACTTTTTTTACTTTTTCGAAATTTTTTTATGTTCAATGCTCTAGAAAGATTTAGCATCGTCAGAAACGTCGAAAAACGATGTTTTCGACGCGTAGACTTTTCTGGGCCGAAAAAGGCTCTTTAAAATTTCACCCACCCCCAGAATTCCCATGCTGTGCATGTCTGGACCATTACATGCACATAGAGGGTGTGGGGGTACTAACCCCTGAAGGCTGAAGGGTCAGCCGGACAGGTAATGTCCGGCGATTTTGAGCTGATGGAACGTTTTGTTGCATCATTTTTGAGGTCAAAAGCAGTAAAAACGTCAAAATTTTTCCGGCGCTTAAAGCCAGATTAGTACTTTTAAGTACTATTTACTCGAAAAAGCGCCCAAAATTGATAGATTTTTGCATTTTTCAGCGTTAAAAGTGATATAATGCAGTCAAAATGGACTAAAAATGCGAAATTACCACGAAAATACGTTTTATAGGCTATTTGACCATTTTGATCGTTAAAACAGCAAAAAATCGTGAACGTTAAATTTACTATTTGGATTTTTGGGATTCCTTCCCACTGCTGACCCTGACCTTGTGCACCTATGGTCTTGCTGGACTTTACCATCAATTTTTTAGCCCTTATTATCACTAAAAATTTTCAAACCTCAAACTCCTCAGAATTTGAGCCTGCAGCATGCTCACATGGGTATATTTGAAACGCTTCAAAACTTGTCATCTAACGAAGATCTAAATATTTAGTCTTAGAGATTTTCAGAATGAAGATTTTGTCAAAAAGCGTTATGGTAATTTTATTGCTGATGTAGAATTCATTTTCTGCTGCACTATCCAATTGTGAAATAATTTTTTGTGATTTCGTTGCTTCCTAGCTATTCATGTATATAAGTTTTTTAAATGATGTCTCATCCAATCGATCCTTCGTGAAATGTCTGCTGGGTGTATGTATGGCATTTTTCATAAATTCTACTAGCGTTTTTTAGAATCATCTAAAAACTATATTGGCCGCTTAGGATAATTTTATAAATGTATTATCATACATAATCTTGGGTTTTCCCAGAAAAGCTTTCACCCCCCCTTTCGTTCTTCGCAAAAAATGTTCTATCCCCTAGAATTCGCGATTTCCAAAGAATCCGTAAAAAAGGAGCCGTTTTCAGCTTTTTTATCTATCTTTTTGCTCAAAAATGTCGAATTTTCGGCGTTTCGCGTCAAGTACTCGTTTTTTACTACATTTTCTTCAATTTGTTCCATTTTTTTACAATTTTTCCAAATTTTTTAATGTTTTTACGCTCTAGAAATATATAGCATCGTCAGAAACTCCGAAAAACGATGTTTTAACGCGTATCCGCCATTTCTAGGCCCCGAAAAGGCAATTTAAAATTTCAACAACCCCTCTTTCCCCAGAATTCCCATGCTGTGCATGTCTTGTGTATTTGCATTTTTCAGGGATAGCATTAGACGCGGCTGGGAATTGTTAGCCATTAGCCTAACTTTTTTCCCTCCGTCAAATCAGTTCATGTCTTACCTGGAAAATTTTATCGCTCGACACGTTGATCCTGTGCTGGATTTGCCAGAAGTGCCGTTGTCTTTTTATGCTCAAAATTGCGCCAAACGATTAGAAAGGATACAAAAGACGGGCGCCAAGAGAGGGTTAAGAAAACCGACAGTACGTCGCATCGCATATTGTTATCAAAGATAATTTTAGGATTTTTCGGATTAATTATTTTTTAGATTATTTATTAATTATTATTCTTTTTTTAAGCAAAGTCGGATTTCGCTCCGAAACCTCATTTTTATAGGTGCATATCAGGGATTTATTATTTATTCGCATTGTCATTGAATGTTGCATTCGTTCGTATATGTACATATAATGTTGGAGCTTATTATTGATTTATGGTCTTAGGTTAGATTTTTCTTCATTTTACAATCATACATTAGGTGTTTCAAAATTTTATATTGGATTTTAATGTTAAAAATCTATCTTGATGCGTGGAATTTCTTCGAAAAATTGCGTGTGCCTATGTTGCACTCGTGCTTTTATTAGGTGCGCTATAAAACATAACTTTTTTTCTAAAACATAATCACTTGATCCGTTTCTTTTATCAGAATAAATGCCGATGATTTTCTTTCTTGCGAAGTAAATTTATAACATTTTGGTTTAAGAAAACAGCTTTCAACACTGTAACAATTTTTAAAAGACATTTAACCTTTTACTCGTAATTGCGTGTACATTATATTTTGGTCATCCGAGTTGATTGCTTACTCTTGTTTCTATTTACTACTTTTTTAAGTTCCTTTTTGCTCGACATTTGTTCTGCCCAAAGCATTATTTGGTATTTTTCTTGCCCTTAATTGTGTATATGTGTGTACGTACCAGATATGTAACAGGGGGACGGCGGATCTCCCCACCCAAAGTTGGTCGTCCTCCATCCCGCCAGAGTCAGATAATTTTTGATCTCCCTTTTTGGAAAAAAAGCTTGCGTTTTTTCGCCATTTTTAGGTGCTTTTTTGCTATTTTTTTGGCCTAAAGTTGTAGGTCATTTACCCCTTTTAGCTAAGCTTTCCCAGAATTTCGGACTGTTGCGTGCATGTATTTAACGTGGCGCAATGTATGCATATACAGACAACATAGGTGCACAAGGTCAGGGTCGGCAGGGGGGGTGAACTTTTAAAAATCCAAAACAGTAAATTTAACGTCCACGATTGTTGCTGTTTTAACGATCAAAGTGGTCAAAATAGCCTATAAAACGTTTTTCGTGGTAACATGGCATTTTAAAAGCATTTTCATTCTATTTTGACTGGATTTTATCACTTTCAACACTGAAAATGTAAAAATTTATCAATTTTGGGCGCTTTTTGTGTGAAAAGTACTTAAAAGTACTAATCTGGCGCGAAGCGCCTGAAAAAGTTTGAAGTTTTTACTGCTTTTGACTACAAAAATGATGCAAAAAACGTCCCATCAGCTCAAAATCGCCAGACAATACCTGTCCGGCTGACTCTTCAGGTGGTAATACCCCACCCTTCACCCCTCTCTATGTGCATGTATGACAGACAACAATAAAGTTGTATTTATTTGAATTAAAGTTTTTAGAATAGAATGTATGGTTTTTTTTCATACATTTCTCCTTTTTACTTATATGCGCGTAGGTAGATGAAGTGGAACAAGCTCGCATACAAATTTTCCACCCATCTATGTTTGGCAACACTCTTGAAGAAGTGATGACTATTCAAAAGGAACGTTTTCCAATGCACAAGTTACCTTGGATACAAACAACACTGTCCGAGATGATACTAAAGCTGAACGGAGCTCAGACGGAAGGAATTTTCAGGTTTATTATGAATGACAAAATATAATATATAAATTGAGTTTAAAGTGTGCCAGCGAATTGAATCAGCGAAATTATTTCTCATTAAATTTTAGTGTGAAAATAGTTTATTCAAAGCTTTTTCAACATTTATCACCTTTCAAGCGGAATTTTTAATTAACGTTTAGCTCATTAATTTTCGAGCCGCTGCATATATATATATATATATATATATATATATATATATATATATATATATATATATATATATATATATATATATATATATATATATATATATATATATATATATATATATATATATATATATATAACACCATACATCTACCATATATGTAACAGGGAGGCCAAAGCCAAAAAATGTTTGACCCCCCTTCTATTTTTGGAAAAAAATTGAATTTTTTGGCCGTTTTTAGATGTTTTTGGCCAAAACTTGGGGGCCATTGACTCCCTCTCTTGAAATGGCCGAATTTCCCTCACCCCACCCAAAATTTGGGTCGTGACGTTTATAATATCTACTGATATGAGTATCAGTTTTCTCGTATGTCTGCTCGATTGTCATCCAGTTTTGACCTTTATATCAACTCGAATGTATAAAATACTAATAAATATTTCTACTAGATTCTTGGGGGTGCGTATAACCCACGTCTACTCGTATGTGGTGATTATCTTTAATATGTGTGGGTCTTTACCCCGCTAGAAATTTTTCCACCTCCATCCCCCGAGAATTCGTGATGTTCTGAAAAATTCGTAGAAGAGGTTTTAAAAGCATTTTTAGCATTTGCTCAAAAGTATCTGCTTTTCGGCGCTTCGCGCCATGTACTTTTTTGGACCATATTCTGTTCAATTTGCTCTACTTTTTTTATTTTTCAAATTATTTTTTATGTTTTCATTTTTTTAGAAAGATTAGAAACGCCGAAAATTGTGATGTTGATGCGGATCCCCATTTTCGAACCCAAAAAAGACGCCTTAGAAAAATTTTTCGTTTCATCCCAAGCCCGGGAATTTCCATCCTTTACATTTTTGCCTGTGGACCGTACGGCTCGAAATTTCGGATGGGGGTCCCCGACCATTTTTAAGGAGGGGGGGGGGGTAAATTGCCTCCAATTTTTTGCCAAAAACGCCTTAAAACGACCGCAAAATCCTTTTTTCCGAAAATCGGGGGAGGTAGAAAAAATTGTGGCGGCTTTGGAGGTCAGAAAATTAGCTACGTAGCCTTTTTGATCTCAGGAAACTAGCTGTATAGCCTTTTTGGATTCAGAAACATAGCTACTATATAGCCTTTTTTGAAACTAAAAATAGCTATTAATCCCTTTTTGGAGTCGAGAAAATAGCTATATATCCTTTTTAAACTCAGAAAAGACGACTGAACGGCATTTCTGAGCTAAAAAACGATATAGCTAGTTTTCTGACCCCAAAAAGGCTGAATAGATAATTTTCTGAGCCCAAAAAAGGCTATACAGTAACGGTTTTTTGGTCAAAATCGCTGTATAGTTATCAGTTTTTCAAAGCTAGGGAGAAATACGCCCCTCACCATACCTGGGCGTGAAGCGTTTAGGGTTTTGCACCCCTAGAAAGCAATACCTGAATTTTTTGTTTTTTTTCGCAATTTTTTGATGCCAATGGATAGGGCTCGATGAGAAACGTTGAAAAACGATGTTTTTTCGCCATAGCATTATTTTAAGGCCATTTTTTTACCTCTGAAAAAATCTTGCACCCCCCCCCAGAACTTTGGTGCCTCCCACCTATGCCCCGCACCCCTATGCTCTTGTACGATCGGGGACAACCAAACTTTGGGTGGGGGATCCCCCATTCCCCTTGTTACATGTATGCCGTGGACCCCGTCTTATTTGACATTCTGCATTTTTTTACATTTTTGCAGAGTGCCGGGCGATATAGACGAAGTGAACAACTTGAAAGTTCGCATGGACCGTTGGCTGGAACCGCCGATTAGTGATCCGCATGTGCCGGCCAGTTTATTAAAAATGTGGTATAGGGAACTAGCTGAGCCTCTTGTGCCCCCCGACGTCTATCAGAGATGCTTGGACTCTGCCGAGGACCCTCAAAATGCCGTTTTGCTGATCGAAAGTTTACCGTATATCAACCGACTAGTTATCACTTATTTGATCAGATTTTTACAGGTGATTTGCAAATAAATTTTTATGTATTTTAGTATTTCATCATGTGCATAAATTAAAGAATTTTTGTACAAGTTGATATATGTTCTTTTTGTTATTTTTTGAATTTTCTTATGTATTTTAGCCGTAGATATAATCTAGACATGCATAAGCTTTTCTCAAACTGTTTATATTCAACTTCAGAGAATGCCAGATCTTCATGTGTGCTTGATTTTATTGTACATGTCGACTAGACGTGCACAGTATATGAATTCAGGGGGTGAAATTTTTTTCGGTGTTTCTGACGATGTTCTTTTTTCTATAGCATAAAAACAACGGAAGTTTTTGAAAAATTATTAGAAAAACTCGAGTAAATCAAACGAATTACAGTCGAAAAACGAGTACCGGAAATTCGTCAATTTTGAGTAAAAAGATAGCTAAAACCGGTTAAAACAGCGCCTTTTCTGCGAATTTTTTTGAAAAATCGTGAATTCTGGGTTCGAAAAATTTATGGACGGTTTAAAACTTGGGGGTGAAAGCCCTCATCTGTCGATTAATTGATTATACGGTTGGATCAAGTGTAATTAAACAACAAGTCACCTGCGGAACTTGAATCTAATCCGTACTGTATGCTTAATTATGATTATAGTAATTTTCGAAATTGAATTAGTCTTATTGATTCAGTATCGTTACCAAGTTCAATATAAACTCGACGCCGAGCTTTCGAGATTGGAAATACATCAGCTTTTCCAAACTATAGGCGATTAACCGCTTATTCTGTGTATGGCTTTGTAAAAATGGTCATTCGTTAAATCGTTTAAAATGGTTTTAAGATAGAATAAAATTAAATTAAATTAAAATCGCAGTATTAAGAAAGTTTTTTCTGAATTGAATGCATGTGTACAGTACCACAGTTAATAGGCAATGGAAGGTTTCCTCTTTGAACATATTTCTTCATGTTTTTTTATTTCTTCGTAAAGTTTCTTGTGAAATGTTTCTTCGTTGGAAGTTTCGAAAGTTTTATGATGTTTCAACGAAGAGCCAGAAATTCGATTTGGCTCCCTTATGAAGTTGATGCATTCAGCTACCGAATTTGGGTAGTCGATTTGCTATACTCTGTTTCATTTATCCGAGAGCTTTTTCAGTAAATGTTTGCGGAGGCTACAGTAACCCCATCTTTCTAATTTACCGTAGCGTCGCTAGATATCACTGTAGCTACGTAGCAAAGAAGGGTTTTTCAATAAAATTTTTGCGGCATAATTTATTCTCGTCTTCCAGCAGATCAATCAACTTACAGATACAAAATCGCGCATTCAGCTTATCCTAAGCTGACACTCTAAACACAATAGACTTATATGTTAAGAAACGCCGCGAACTCCCGCATAGCTCAGTGGTAAAACGTCTGCTTGTCATCGAGGCGACCCAGGTTCGATTCCAGCCGACAACTTTTTATTTAACGCACTTACTGTAGTATGTCTCAGCACTAATTAAATGCCTAAATTAAATTCATATGGGCGGATTGGTGCATTAAAAATGGATGAATTCCAGCCACTCGCCCTCACTGAGCTGATCTGCCGAATTACAGTAATTCGTCTTGTTTCGCTTACTGTAGTTCTTGAAAAAATTTAGTAAAAAGCTCTCGTATAAATGAAACAGACTATAATCATTCGTTTTCTTTTCAGTTTTGCAGTAGACAAATTGCAAAAAAAATTTTATGTCTATACGTTATTTTTATATTATTGAGCTGGGCGGTTGTTTAAGATTTTTATTCGGCCGGAAAACATCGCAGTCACAAAAATGGATGCAAATAATTTGGCAATGGTGATGGCCCCTAATTGCCTACGCTGTCAATCGGAAGATCCTCGAGTGATTTTCGAAAATACGCGAAAAGAGATGACTTTCATTCGAACTTTGATGGAACACTACGATACGTCTATATTGGACAGATAGTAGCTCGAAAATCCTTTGAAATAGCATAGATTTGATAAAAATAGCTTTTAAATAGTTGTAGTGCAAATTTTTGTCGAGTCGTTGTTGATATTTTGTACGTACGTATGCGATTTGATCTGCTCATTTTGAATGTTAATAGCTTCTCTGTAAATCTAGTCAGTGCGCTTGGTTTTCTTCGAACAAGACTAGAACGCTAGCGGAAACCGATCGTTTTTCGTCTTTTCATACTAGCGGTCTTTCAATTCAAAAAATATCGATTTTTTTAGCGCTTTGCGCCAATCAGCCATTTTCGCCATTGAATTTTTGTGAAAAATTTGTTACGTATGTTTTTTTTTTAAATTAGAAAGAAACATAATTGTCGGGAATGCCAAAAAATTGTGTTTTTGACGCACATGCATCTTTTTTGAACCTAAAAAGGATACCTGAAAAAAATTTTGATCGCCTTTACCCTCAATTTCCATGTTGGGTATGTATGGTCTTTTCTGCCCTTCGCTTCGCAGGCATTTTATAATCTTTTTCACGAAGCCTTCTGTATGGATTTCAAACTTGTAAGCCAATAAAAATTGCTCACAACAGCGGTTTAAACTGAAACAACAATCATGATACTACGCACAGCAATTAATATTCATATAAATTTTTACTAGCCAAATCAGTGTTGCATACATTGGCAGCAAGATAATTTTTGGGGTCTGGTGGGTGCGAATTCCCCCTAAGCCAACGTGTGGTATCCGCACCTGGGCGTGGGGATATGCATCCCCCGAGAAATCAAAATACCCCTCCCCTAGAATTCAATTTTTGAAATTTTTTTCTTTTCGCAATTTTTTGATGCCAATGGATAGTGCTCGATGAGAAACGTTGAAAAATGATGTTTTTTCGCCATACTACCATTTTCAAGGCCATTTTTTTACCTTCGAAAAATTTTGCACCCCTACCCTCCAGAATTTTGGTGCTGCCCACGTACGGTGGTATCATATTAGGCTGCCAAGAAACCACTTTTGTAGCTATGAACTCGCTTGAGCGCTGAAAATTGATTTCCATGCATAAGGTTTCGTGGAATAGACTCTAGTCAAAATTATCCTATTCTTATAAATCTCAGATTAAGAAATCTGGGACATTAGTATTTTGCTTTCATATTTTTTCAAAATCATTTCCGGATATTTCCCACTGCATAGGTCGCTTTTAATCTTGCCCCGATAATCTCGGCGATTTGTGGCTTGTACATATTGCGCAAAGTGATACTGTCTGTACTTAAGTCGTCATCCTTTCTTGAGTATTATCTGTCTCGAATGGTTTATGTGTTACTCGTTTCGCATAGTTTTTCATTATGTATTTTCCGCTTCTTGATCAGATCTTTATGACGTTTTTGCATAATATAAGCCATGGTTCGCAGCTTAATAATCGATAATAATTCATGATTAATTATCCTTTCGTGAATCTACGTAGGTACGAGTACACATTTCAGTTTCCTGGATTTATTTTTTATAAATTTTAGCGGCTTGACTCATTTATGTTGCATACAATGTAGTCTTTTGCACCTTTTTCAAAAAGCTGGAAGTAAAATAAAAAAGATTATAGACATATTCGGATTTGTTTGATTTTGAATTTTCTACATCGTTCTCTTATCGCACGACGACTGCAAGCTGGGCGAAAAAATTTTATTAAAATTTTCACCATTTCATTGTAAACGAGCGTATTAAGTTCGATTAAAAACTAGCCGCTAGGAAATGCAAATATTTGGTGATATCTACATTGTGCCTTCACCGGACATGCAAGTGGCGGTCATCTAAGTTAGAACCTCGGAATGAAAAAATGGAAATTTTCTAGGGAAATAAAGGCGAAAAATTGATAAAAATGAAAAGCTCAGAAGTGCTTAAAAAATGATCAGAACATGTGCGTATGAACTAAGGTTTAACGCTATTTTAGCATTCACACCACGTTTTGAGGCCATTTTGTCTCAAAAACTGTTTGGCTGACCCCCACAGGCCATGATGTACATACGTACATCTGTGACGCCCAGAATCAAAACTGGGAAACAAGACAATTTTGAGGGTCCCAAATTAGAATCGTAATTTTTCTCCACTAGTGCTTGGAATTTTCATAAACTTTATTGACTTGCGTAGTTTTTACACTATTTTAGCATTTATACCAGTTTTTTGAGTATATTTTGGCTAAGCACTCTCACTGACCATCCACGACCTGCATTTGATAAACATCTTTAGGTGGTATTTTAATTTTTGTACAGGTACCCGAAAAGATTATTGAGAATACGCAAATCATTGATAAGTTCAACGAAATCAAATAAGCGATGGTTTATGTCCAGCTGAAAATTGGTGTATTCTTACGAAACCTATAGTCTATCTCATTAAACCAACCTCGTACCAACATGAAAATCAATTTTCAGCGCCAGAACGAGTACCTGGCTACAAAACTGGCATTAGGCGGCCTACTGTAATACAAATCTGTACAGTAAAACTTCATATGCTTGTCAATTGTTATGCACAATATTGTGACTCCTGCTTAAGTTAAAATCGCTTTTGTACCTACTGCTTTTGTACTCGATTTTAACTGGCTCAGAATTTTTATCTTGCATAAGATTTCTGAAACACTATAGTAGGTAAGAAGTAGGTATAGTCCGTTTCATTTAACTAAGGTTTTTGAACAAATTTAATGAAAAAGTTTGAAGCGACTACAAAAAAGTTTTAAACTAATACAATAAATATGATATTCTAGCGTATGTCGAGTCATATAGACGTATGTTTATATTAAGCCGCATTACTGCAACAAAAGATTAAATCGCTTTTGTTGTCCGATTCTTATTGGGAAAATTCAGAAGAAAATCGCAAAGTTAAATGAAACAGACTATAACAGTGTAGTAGTGATTCTCTACAGTATATCCAGTTATGGTAGGATCTTGCTATTGCCAAACTGCATTACTGCATCGAAAAATTAAACCACTTCTGTAGCCTGATTCATGCGGATTAAATTCAAAAGAAAACCGCAAAGTTCAATGAAACAGACTATAGGTGTCATAGTCTGTTCCATTCCAAACGGCCCATTTTCGCTTAATGGTTTATTACTGTGACACAATATTTTATGGCTTAGGTTGTTGCGGCAGTGTGTTATACAAAGCACATATTAAACATCAATTATAAGAACTTAAAGCAACCGGTTGCTAGGAGAGCGTGATTGAAGAAGTCATATGAGCAGTGAAAAACAAATACAGTAATAAGACTTTAGCAAAAATGGGCCGTTTTGGATGGAACATATGTACTATAGATATGACCATACTAGCAAAGAAAAATGCTTCGATGGGACAAAAAAGACTAATATACTTGAGACCATACCTGAGCGTGGGGGGTTTGGGGTATGCACCCCCGAGAAATCAAAATACCCCCCAGAAATCAAAACACCCCCCTAGATTTCAATTTTTGAAAATTTTTTCGTTTTTCCGCATTTGATGCCAAGATGTCCATGAGAAACGTTGAAAAATGGTGTTTTTTCGCCATACCACCACTTTAAAGGCCATTTTTTGACCTCTGTAAAAATCTTGCACCCCCAGAACTTTGGTGCCGCCCACCTATGCTTTGGACTGTGGATAATTAAGGATGTAAAAGAAGAAGACTACACGTGGGTAGCACCAAAATTCTGGGGGTGCAAGATTTTTAAAGGTCAAAAAATGGCCTTACAAATGGTGGAATTGGCGAAAAACACCATTTTTAAACGTTTCTCATTGAGCACTATCCATTGGCATCAAAATAATTGCGAAAGAAGCAACAACAAAAAATTTCAAAAATTGAATTCTGGGAAGTTATTTTGGTTTCTGGTGGATATTTTTATTTCTCGGGGATGCATACCACACCTGGGCGAGGGAGAGGGGGTTGGGGGGTATGCACCCCCCAGAAACCAAAATACCCCCCCCCAGAAATCGAAATACCTCCCAGAATTAAATTTTTGAAAATTTTTTTCGTTTTTTTCGCAATTTGTTGATGCAAATGGATAGTGCTTGATGAGCAACGTCGAAAAATTGTGCTTTCATCGCCATACCACCATTTTTAAGACCATTTTTTGACCTTCAAAAAATCTTGCACCCCCCCCAGAATTTTTTGCTGCCCACGTATGGTGCATACCCCCCACGCCCAGGTGTGGAGAAGACTAGGAAAAAGATGAATATGTATATGCCTAAAGTCACAAAACCTGTTAAAAATCAGACTCTCTAAGCAACGCAAAAAACCGAAGTATATTCTGCCTGCAGACTGAAATAAACTATTCAGCCAAAAAAGGATAGAAAAAGTAGCAAGTTAGCTATTCATTAGCTATGGGAAAGTAGATGGTGTAAAATAGGAGCGACTTTATAAGCCGATTGAATGTAATAGCAAACATCGATGCATTCAAGACAATCAAAGACTGTTGGTTTATAGCAGTAGGAAACGCGAGAGCTTCCGTGAAACAGCCTCCTTGTATTTTTTTATAGGTACACTTGTATGCCCGCAATGATTGTGTGCACTAACCAATTGGCTTCAGGTTTGCCTGCTATATTACTCAAGATATAACAAAATAGATCACTTTTAAATACAACTGCGCTTATTTTTCTTCGCGAAGCAAGTCAGCGTTCCAACTTGCAAGCAGTTTACAAAAAGTATACAATTTAGATTATGTTTATACACTCTTCTGTGAAGTATTGAAAATTACTTACAGAAGTACAATTTTTCAGAGGCTGCAGAATTATATTTCGATTTTTTACGTTGATAAGAGAAAGTCTGATTCTTAACAGATTTCGCGACTTTAGGCATATACATAGGCAGCTTTTTTCTAGTACCCTCCTTTTAAAGCCTTAATAATCCACAGTCACAAGTACAATCGTCTTTTTTGTTCCATCGGAGCATTTTCCTTTGCTTTAGTCTGTTCCATTCCAAACGGCACATTTTTGCTAAAGTCGTAATACCATATTAACTTTTCACTACGCAAATGGTTTCCTCAATTATGCTCTCGTAGCGACTGGTTGCAATAAACTCTTCTTATTGATGTTTAATGTTCACTGTTTAAAATGCGGCGCATCTTACGAAGTGTCCCAGCGAACTAAACCGTAGAATATTCTACTACAGTAAGTAGCCGTAAAGCGAAAATTGGCCGCTTGGAATGGAACAGACTCCCTTAGCATGATTCGAGTAAATCAGCCAGTAAACAAATATGGTGCCATAATGATGACAGCGGTCCAAGAACGCGGACAACAATATTGGTCGGGCATTATCTTTTTGAAACAAGACAAACTTACCTCATTTTATTGAGCTCTGAATATTTGTGACCATAGGTGGGCAGCAGCATCAAAATTCTGAGGGGGTTAATTTTTCAGAGGTCATGAAATGGCCTTAAAAATGGTGGTGTGGCGAAAAAAAACACCATTTTTCAACGTTTCTCATCGAGCACTATCCATTGACATCAAAAAATAGCGAAAAAAACAAAAAAATTCAAAAATTGAACTCGGGGGTTATTTTGGTTTCTGGGGGTATTTTGGTTTCTGGGGTGCATACCCCCCAAACCCCCTCTCCCCTAGTCCACGTGTGGCGACGAGTGGTCCTAAAGACGTAGTTTATTTTATTTAACTTTTCCTGAATTACATATAACCGGGGAACTTTGGCGGAGAAATCTGAGACAAAAGCTGTTTTAGCTGTTTTTTACACCATCCACTAGATTCTAAACTTTAAACCCCTTACACTAACTCAGTATTGCGTGTAAAAAAGTTTGCTGGTAAGTCGAAAGTAGCATTTATAGTCTGTTTCACACAACTTCGGTCATAAATTTTAAAACCATCTCCGGCAATAAGCTGACAGATTGCGATTATAGCATCGTAACCATACCTGGGCGTGGGGGGTTTTGGGGGGTATGCACCCCCCCAGAAACCAAAATATCCCCCCAGAAATCAAAATACCCCCCAGAATTCAATTTTTGAAAATTTTTTCGTCTTTTTCGCAATTTTTTGATGCCAATGGATAGTGCTTGATGAGAAACGTCGAAAAATGGTGTTTTTATCGCCATACCACCATTTTTAAAGCCATTTTTCGACCTTCAAAAAAAATCTTGCATCCCTCCCCAGAATTTTCTTGCTGCCCACGTATGATCGTACGTAACCCTCGACTTACTACCGATGAAAATTCTTGAAATTTATGCACGAAGTTATGTGAAACAGACTATAAGTAGTGGTACATTTCTATTGGAAAAAATTTCTGGGGACTCATAACCGGAGTTGTTGGCAGGCATGAAGGAGACAAAAACGAGACCAAAATCTGTCATTACACCTTCAGATTTTTTCAGTCTTTACACTGCTCCTCAAGAACTAATGCAGAATTTAAAAAACAAAAAAGTGTTATCTATAAGATTATATTCCTTGCAATTATATGCCATTAAATTGTATGAAGCTTTAATACTGACTTGTTTCAAGCTGGGTACAAAAACCCAAGAGTCGATAAATGTTATAACGCTGCGCAAAAACTTGATACACTCATTACAAACTCGATATTATGTGTAAACCAAAAAGTCCGCATAATGTTTTTTATTATCTATCTTTTAAAAAACCGCACTTCTTAGAAAAGTCCCAGTGATGCTATAGGAGGTACTTATATTTTAGGGGTACCCAAGTTTATTATAGGTACGCGCTAACACGCTAATGATTATTGTCGATGTGCAGGTACCGTACATACATACAAAATCGAATCAAAAATGCTATATACTGACCACGACATACAAAGCCAAAAGGACACAGAGTGATATTCTGCAAAGCGGTATTACTATAGCGCTTTTAGAGGTCATACTGAAAATTAAATCTTATAGGTTTCGTAAAATCGATTAGAAACACAAATTACAAGTTTGTTTGAGTTTGAATAGCTATCTTTATCGCGTTGCAGAGTATTCGTGAACAAATTTTGTAGATGCACTACTTTGTAAAATTAGGAAAATTTCTTCCGGGCATTCCATTCCACATATACCTATTTGTAACATTACACTAACTGCCCTCTTCCTTGAAGCACAAGTGTAAACAAAACATTTTGTTCAAACGAAAGCAGTATACCAAAATTTACGAGCCGACCGGTTGGTTCTGGAACATCGCTCTTGTTTCGTTTTCCGTTCAACATCAGTTCCAATGTTGAATGTAACAACGACTCCGATTAGTGCTGTTTGTCAACCGATTGTGATATTGTGCCATGTGGCAACAGCACTGGTCATCCTGATACTCATGCTTTGGCCTCAGAATATGATCATCAACGAATCACTTTACACGGACGGTCGACCAGGCTCTTCGTTTCCACCGTCAGAAAAACAGATGATGGCATCCTACATTGAGTCAATTTCGAAAATTGGTAAGAGACATATATTTTTGGGAATTATTCGAATGAAGTACACAGGTACATCTTCCACAAAGTCATACAAAAAAGAGTTACTTAGACGTTCTCCTTTGGAAAAAAGGTGATCCTGCCTGACATCAACCCGAGCACAAGAGTCGACTATGCGGTTTGGCAGAAATTATGTTTCCTCTAAAAATAAGCCTAAAACCTAACAAAAATAAAGGCAAAAACGACTTACAGGATAATTATGATAATTATAAATTTTTTCCGAATAAAGTATTAGTATAGTATTAGAATACTACCTTTAAGGTAAAATGGTAATATCCCCTCAGCATGAACTTACTTGATTCACCTCTGCTGGCGCGGGTGCCTATTTCCCGATACACAGCACTAGGCCAGCGCGTCTGAACTAGACCGAGTCTGGGTCACGGGGCCGGTGTGACTGCACAGCACGCTGTTATCATCCGCCATACAAGTGCAGCTTCCCATTCATCGACCCCGGAGTGATGAAAGGTTGGGTTGGCCTGCCGAAAAGAACTGCATCAACGTGGATTCGAACCTAGGACCTTGGGATGGGATCCGTAGGTTTAAGTGATTACCAATCGGCGTCTCTCCGACTACCTTTAAGCGCGGTTAAAATGTGAACTCTAAAGCCCCATCTTCCTCAATATTGGTCGGATTTTCATTTTTAAAAAGATTTTCATGCCTTCTTCATCTTCTAATTTTTTTATCCGAAATAAACTAAAAAATTAAATTAAGCTTCTAAACCTATTTCTATCCATTTCCAGCGGAACCCATACTCTAACCGGCTCCTTTTAATGAAGGCAAAAACTGAAGTGTATTCGCGGTGTGCAGATGGAGGTATCGGATAAAGTGGTATACGAGGAAAGATTGCCAACTTGAGCCAGACTGCTATAGCCATACAAGGAAGTGCAGAAAGTTTAAATTCGACCCGCCCGAAAGCCAGCGAGGCAAACCTCACAAAATTGAGGATACTCCTTCCAGAATCTTTATGTGTGCGTTTTATTATCTTTTGATACCGACATTTGCACGCACAGGAAAACTTTTTGCGTTGTGGTAGGTGCATATATGTACATATATAATATTAATTTGGAGTTTGTGTGCGTCTGTCTGTCTGTCCGAAAGCTTTTGATGGAGCGCTATTCATATTTTTTCCTAAGAGGTATTCCGGGCTCCTCATTCCGATTTACAATCAAACTGGCTCGATCGGGCGGCTTAAACTCGGAAACAAGAGTAATTGCTAAAAAGTTTTGACAATTATAGGGGCGTAGATACACTTGCCGCAGGGCAAAACTTTTATGTCAGTCTAGACCAACTTTTGATGCTCTGTCGACGACCCAGAGTGCCAAAGCGAGCCGAATAACGTGCAACATACGATATCCTACTGGATGAAAGGTCTTATGCTGATTGGCTGAGGGGCAGCGAAGCGCCCTTTTGCTAGTCTATAATATTGAATTGGAGTTGTCTCTGTGTGTGTGTGTGTGTGTGTGTGTGTGTGTGTGTGTGTGTGTGTGTGTGTGTGTGTGTGTATATGTGTGTGTATGTGTCTCGCAAAAAAGTTTTTATTGGAAAAATGAGTGATCCTAAAATTTTGGTAAATAGGGTATTCCGGGCCCTTGATTCCACTTTTTTATCAATATGACTCGATCGGGCTTCTGAAACCCGAAAACGATGGATTACTATAAATAGTTAGGCGGCTCTAATGGTTTATGTAATTGCCATATGTCAGTCTAGACCAACCTTTAATGCGCTATAGACAGGTGTAAATAACTTTATACCATAGTGTAAAATGGCGAAAAACCGTAAGAAAAACCAATTTCGAAAAGACATCTTCCTAAATATATCAATCGCCAGGAGCCCAAATATATCTTACCCAATGTATAATCTTGGGTTTATGTCTCTTTGCAGAAACACGGCTTAAGTGTTATTCCCGAATTAGGCCCCCAAGGTTTATTTAACATTTATTTCTGATTCGACTAGGCACTTAAAATATAGCATCATTGGAATTTTTGCACTTTACCGGAATTCTTAGTTTTTTCCTGAAAACAACTTTTTCTGCCATTTTAAAGGTCGCCTATTCCAAAAAAATCAATCATTTCGCGCGGAAAACACTGTATCATGAAAATTTTCAACACAAAATATGGAAATCTTATGTATTTAATAAGCATCTATACATCGACCTAAGCATCTATACATCGACCTAAGCATCGATACATCGACCTAAGCATCTATACATTGACCTGAGCGGGAGCGATACATCGACCTAAGCATCTATACATCGACCTAAGCGTCTATACATCGACCTAAACATCTATACATTGACCTGAGCGGGAGCGACCTCGACCTAAGCAGCTTAAAACACCTTTTCAGATATACTAAGCCTAAGCCTAAGTATGTTAAAAGCAAAAACTTAGATTTTCCTATATGTTATCAAGTAAAACCGAAAAAACATGAAAAAATTAAAATTTTTTTAAAGTTTTTTAAAATTTCAAACAGAAAAAATAATAGTCTCCGCGCAAAATGATTGGTTTTTTGGAATCACCGACCTTTAAGAGTCAGTTTCTGTAAGGACCACCTTAACCTTACATAAGTAAAAAAATTAATTTTTCTTAATTTTAACATATATTACACAAATTTTTACGCTGATTCCGAATCTGAAAACCGTTTTACACAAAAATGATTTTTTGCTGACTTATAGGGGTGTAAAGTGTGAAAAATCGGAATATGTGCCGAATTTCATATGTTGATTAATATTTTTCAGAATAAGTAACATTTTTCAATGCAGTTTTTTTTAAATTACAGAAGATCGAATGGGCTTTACAAAAAGTATAAAAAGTTTGTTTACCGGATCATCCCACGGGATACAACAGTCAATAAAGGTCAAAAATATGAATTTTTGCACTTCCAACATTTTTCACTTTTTTAGCCATAAGTCCAGAGTGGTCATACAGAATCGGACCTTATTTCACCACAATATGTGCCACCTATGTATCCGTTTCTGTGTAAAAAATGAAGGATATGTGATGGATAGTTATTGACCACTTTTGACAAACTTGAAATTAACTCATGTGTTCAAATTTCGAAAATGATACATTTGTGCTATAAATAATTTAACGTTTCGATCTATAACTACAGAACTGTAACACGTTGTGCGACTGCATTATACCACAGCTTGTACCATCTATGTGCCTAAGTGCTTGCAAAAGATCATGCGTATACCTTAACTGGTTGTTGACCATTTCTGACAAACGGTAATTGAACTCAATTGGTCAAAGTCGAAAAAATCATACATGTGCGGTACAAATAACTTTCCTTTCGGAGCTGTAATTCGGAGAATAAAATTCATCTTGTGGCCACATTACATCACAATTTGCACTATCTATTTGCCTAATTATATGCAAAAATCCATCCATATATGTTTGATATTTATTGACCATTTGTGGACAACGTAAACTTAGCTCCATTGGTCAAAATCAAAAAGTCACTCATTAGTGCTTTAAAAATTTTTCTTTCGGCTCTGTATCTCAAGAATTAGGACCCATTTTTTAATCACATTACTCCACAGTATCTGCCATGTATATCCCTAATTGTACACAAAAAAATCATCTGCATGTTCTACGTACTTATCTATCAGCCATATTTCACAAGTGTGAACTTAACCTAATTGGTCAAAGTGAAAAAATGCATGCTTTGTTTCAAATAATTTTATTTTCTATTTCTAACGAGAAGTAAAATCTATCTGGTGACCATACTACGCCACGGTTCATGCGCTATCTATTTGCCTAATTGCACGAAAAAATTCATACATATATGTTGGATTATATTTATTTATTATTTTTACCTGTAGAAAATCCTAACATAAAGCAATATGTTTTATATCGTCAAAATTCAATTGTCAAAACATTCTGAATGAATCAATGTGTCTTCAACGTCATCTGCCTCATCATCTAGATTTGGGTCTGGTTGGAAAAAATCTTCTAAGCAGTCATCTTCATCAGTTTCAGTTGGGACCATTGCTTCTCTTTCGTGCTTCCGCGACCAAAATCCTGCGATTTGCTGCCATGATAAAAACTCGGATTGCTTGAATTGGGAAATCTTCGCATTCAGTTGCAGTCTCCCTTGGATCGCACTTTCTTTGAGCCTTAATCCATCATCAAATTTTTTAAGCAAATATTGGCGCTGGTTTTCTGTGAATGCTTTACAAGATCTTTTTAGCCTAAAAGCCCAGCCAGTTGGTAATCTTTGGGTTGAATCATCATCTGCATACATCTCCCAGAATTGCTGCAAAACTTCATTTAGACTTGGAAGCCGAGGCATTAGCTGCCGATTTTCTATTTGTTTCTTGTTTCTTCATCCTAGAAGAGCCCATGACAAGGGATCAGTCAACAGCAACATTTGTGCCAGTTTTACCAGAAGAAGACAGCTCAGCAAGATCTTTGCAACTGTTTACTTGTACTATTCCTGGTTGCGTGAAATTATTTCAAGAGACATCGATCCCTTTGAAAATCACATGGGAGTTAGCAAATCACCAGTTTCAGCCCTGAACGACTGACATTGCGTGATGCAGCTATAACAACGTACAAGAAAACAAATAGAAAATCGGCAGCCAGCCTCGGCTTCCAAGTCTAAATGAAGTTTTGCAGCAATTCTGGACTTTAATGCAGAAGATGATTCAATCCAAGGATTACCAACTGGCTGGGCTTCAAGGCAAAAAGATCTTGTAAAGCATTCACAGAAAACCAGCGCATTAATATTTGCTTAAAAAATTTGATGATGGGATTAAGACTCGAAGAAAGTGCGATCCAAGGGAGACTGCATCTGAAATGCAAAGATTGCCCCAATGCAGGCAATCTGAGTTTTTATCATGGCAGCAAATTGCAGGATTTTGGTCGCGGGAAGCACGAAAAAGAGGAGCAATTGTCCCAACTGAAAATGATGAAGATGACTGCTTAGAAGATTTTTCCAACTAAAACCTAAATCTAGATGATGAGGCAGATGACGTTGAACACACATTGATTCATTAACCCTATTCTCTACCAACGTCTAGATCCGAGATCTATACGCCTGTTTTTGCAGTTTACAGTAAGACCAGAAGTTCTTATTTGGTGAACTTCTCAGTACCCTCTTTTTCTCATTGAAACACATGTTTTATGAAATAAAAGAAAAGTTACTAACCTGAATTCCTTAAGAAAAGCTTCATTTCTTGATTTACAACATGTATTACGTGTGTTGCAAATCGCATTTTGAACACTTTTTTGAATGTTTGAATGCAATTCTTTCAATAGGTTTTTAGTTTCGAGCAAATTTTATAACATTTTTTGAAATCCTCGTATCCTCGGCTACCAAAAACATGTATTTTTATTGACATTTGCTACCTCCCTGGAGACTAGATCTTCGATCTAGACGTTGGTAGTTACAAGGGCGCGTTACTCCTTGGCAACAGGAGGGTTAAGAAGTGTTTTGACAATTGAATTTTAACGATATAAAACATATTGCTTTATGTTAGGATTTTCTACAGGAAAAAAATAATAAATGAATATAATCCAACATATATGTATGATTTTTTGCATGCAATTAGGCGAATAGATAGTGCGAACCGTGGCGTAGTATGGTCACCAGATAGATTTTACTTCTCGTTAGAAACAGAAAATAAAATTATTTGAAACAAAAGCATGCATTTTTTCACTTTGACCAATTAGGTTAAGTTCACACTTGGAAATCATGGCTGATAGATAAGTACGTAGAACATGCAGGTGTTTTTGTGCACAATTAGGACATATATCATAGAGACTGTGGTGTAATGCGGTTAAAAAATGTGTCCTAATTCTTGAGTTACAGAGCCCAAGAAAAATTTTTGAAACACCAATGTGCGACATTTTGATTTTGACCAGGAGCTAGCTTACGTTGTCCACAAATGGTCAATAAATGTCAAACAAATATAGATGGATTTTGCATATAATTAGGCAAATAGATAGTGCAAATTGTGGTGTAATGTGGCCACAAGATGAATTTTATTTTCCAATTACAGCTCCAAGAAGGAGTTATTTGTACCATACATGTATGATTTTTTTCGACTTTATTAATTGACTCACCGTTTGCAGAAATGTCAACAACCAGTTAAGGTATACGCATGATCTTTGCAAGCACTTAGGCACATAGATGGTACAAGCTATGTATGATGGTTGCACAATGTTTTACAGTTCTGGAGTTATAGATCGAAACGTTAAATTATTACAGCACAAATGTATTATTTTCGAAATTTGAACATTACGAGTAATTTCACGTTTGTCAAAGTGGTCAATAACTATCCATCCCATATCCTTCATTTTTTACACGAAAATGGATACATAGGTGGCACTATTGTGGTGACATAAGGTCTGATTCTGTATGACCACTCTGGACTTATGGGTAAAAGTAAAAATATTGCAAGTGCAAAAATTCATATTTTCGACTTTTATTGACTGCTGTATCCCGTGAGTGATCCGGTAAACAAACTTTTAATACTTTTTGTAACGTTTATTTAATCTTCAGTAATTTAAAAAACTGCATCGAAAATGTTAATTATTCCGGAAAATATTAATCAACATATGAAATTTGGGCACATATTCCGATTTTTCACACTTTGCCTATAAAGTCGGCAAAAAGTGTTTTGTGTAAAACTGTTTTCAGATTCGGAATCAGCGTAAAAAGATTGTGTTATATATGTTAAAACAAAGAAAAATTATTTTTTTGCTATGTAAGTCACTATTACAGCAAGGTGATTCTTACAGACATTGACTCTTAAAATGGCAGAAAAGTTGCTTTAGAAAAAAATAAAAAATTCCGGTAAAGTGCAAAATACCCGCATCATTAAACAGCTAGCAGACGGGTTATCAGGAAATTACGGAAGTTTTTGCTAAGCATGATTAATCGTTGAGAGTGAGCAGCAAGCTAAAATGTCAAACTACAACGTACGTGCAATTTGATGTAAACTAACCGAAGACAGCAAATGCCCGACTTTCGAAAATGCTAATACAATCTCAAGTATTTTTGCGGCTAATTCTACATGGAACTTTTTTGCATTTAGTTTACAATGCGGATAAACTTAAGTATAATTTCATGCGCAGTTTACAAAGCCTTTTAATTGTCACACGAGCAGATAATGAAAGCAAATAGTAAGCAAGATAAAATCATTTTCATTTTACAGCTTATTACTATAGCAGTATAATTTTAGGGTTAGATTGATGTGGCAGTATGTAAGATGCATCACATGTGGAGCAAAGCACATTAAGCATCAATTGAAAAGTTTAAAGCAATCAGCTGTTACGCGAGCCTAATTGAAGATGCCATTTGTACAGCGAAAATCTATTACAGTAATAGGAGTTTAGCAAAAAATGGGCCGTTTGAAATGGAACAAAGTAATAGAATGCAAAATGAAATGTAGAATGTGAAAAAATAAAATCTATATTTTGAAAAAGTACATATGCGCGCTACTGCAACTCATGAAATAGGTACCTACTGATTTAAATATGTGAAATTATCAAAATAGAGAAAAAAGAAAATATAAATCTGAATTAGTTCTTCACTCAAATCTGGATACAGCAAAATATGCATATTCCTTGAATATTTAAATATTTGTATTTTTATATTTTAATTTTTCACATGCTCAACCAAAATGTAAAAAGAATTTGAATGTGAATTTGGATTGATAATAATAAATTATTAATAAATAATCAACCAACATGCGCATGTAAAAATTTTGAAACAGCTTCATTATCCAACGTTATAGCGACTCTTAAGATGACCAAAGAGAAAAGTTGTTCAGTGGTGAGAAACTTCGAATTCCAATTACTAGCTCAAAAATAATTTTAAAAAATTGATCAAATTCAATATATGTGCCGCCTAAGGTATTCTATTTCAGGATTTAGCAACATGATGTGCCCTCGTTTTCATTTGGATCCAGAAGTGAAGCGCTTGAACCACACGCTGGCTCTTTTGAATTCCAAAGCATCCCTTGCTGGTTTTCCTGACACAGAACATTTGCTTATTTGTTTACAGACACAACCTGGAGCAAGCCATCTGTGCACTTGCACGGGTCGCTACTGGGTGGCTGCGATCTGTATGTCTTGCATAGTCACTATAATCATAGGCCTTGTTCAGTTGCTGCTTCACTGCGCTTCAACGAACAATCTACGGCCAACTAGGAATGCTGATTCCACATCATTAATAGAAAGTTACATGATTTGTTATTGTGTAGTCATTGCCTTACTGTGGACAACTTTGGGCTTCCTGTTTCGCCATTACATGATCGATAAGTAAGGGCAACTTATACGGACAAAAGTTCATAAATAGATTCGAAAGATATCAATTGGTACACTTGTAACTTAATTGATTTAAGTCAATATGTAGTCATCTTTGGGGCTAAAGTTGTTCTTTTTAGTCAGACGCTGACTATGTCATATCCTTAATGATTTTCATCCGATATATTTATGAATTTGGGGCAGCAGAAGGTCAAATAATAAGCGTATTCAGATGGCCGGTTTAGTCACTTGGCCAGCGAATAGTTAGCACACGTGGGCGTGGTAGGGGGGTTTGAGGGGTATGCATCCCCCAGAAGGCCGAATACTCCCTCCCAGAAATTGAAATACCCCCTTCCTGAATTCAATTTTTGTAAAGTTTTTGTTATTTATTTTAAATTTTTTAATGCCAAAGCATAGTGCTCGATGAGAAACGTTGAAAAACGGTGTTTTTCGCCATACTGCCCTTTTTAAGACCATCATTTGACCTTTAAAAAATCTTTCACCCCCCAGAATTTCGGTGTTACTCATGTATGATAGTTAGCCAGCGGAATAACGTTAAGCAGTAATTTATTATTAGGGGGTTTTAAAATCGATTTAATCGTCATGTTATAGATGGGTTTGTACGCGTTCATGGTATGCCTAGGAGCCACGGGCAGTCCGAATAATGTTTCCTGTTATATTTGGATTTAGGCTTTGGATTAGTTCTGTGCTTTTCCGTAAGCCTGATCTGAGTGTAAAAAAGGCAAGTAGCTTAAACTCTATTTTTCACTAAGCGAAAGGACAAATCGTGGTAGGCCTACTGGGTTTTTGTTCAACAGGATATATATACACTCGGCCAACAAAATGTTTTATTTTCTGAAATTAGCGTGCCAAAAACACTTTCATTTGAAAATCTCTTCTATAAGGACCGGTTCAATGGCCTTGCCATTATGCTGTCTATTTGAATACAATGGTGAGAACAGACTGGCCATCTGAATTTGCTGATTATGTGAATACACTGGCCATCTGAATATGCTGACCAAGTTAACTTGGCTGGTCATCTATCTGACCCCTAATCACATCAGTTGGTTATATGCTGTGATCTTGATCTAGCGGGTCTGCGGCCCTGCGGGGACATTGTAACATGGGTTCACTTCTTTCAAGTTTACCGTTGGGTGCAAAGTGCTCAGACACGAAAAAGAGATAAATTTTTGGTTAACGAATGAATTTAATTACTAATTTTGTTGTATTTAATGTATATCATTTTATTGTGTTTTATTGCAAAATTTTAGGATGACTTTACCTGCGAATTACTATGCAATAACCCTCCTCTTTCATCACTATCTCTAGGGGCGTCACATGCAGATCTTGAACATCTTAAAAATTATATAATTAGCGGGTCCAAACTGCAAAGATATGGGGTTCCAAAAATTTTCTGAGGTAAAAAGTCTTAAAAAGATGGTGCAGAAAACACTAGCTCTAAAAACAAAAAAATTTTTGTGCAGAAAACACAAGCTCTATCCACTGGGGCGAAAAAAACAAAAAAAAATTTTGAAAATTTAACTTTGGATAGTTCGCGGAAGATGTCTTATGCACACCTGGGCGTAAGGGGGGAGTTTGGGGGTATGCACCCCCCCCCGATAAACCAAAATCTCCCCCCCTAGAAATCAAAATACCCCCAGAATTCAACTTTTGAAATTTTTTTTCGTTTTTTCGTAATTTTTTGATGCCAATGGATAGTACTCGATGAGAAACGTCGAAATCTGGTGACCACCATTTTTAAGGCCATTTTTTGACTTTTAAAAAATCTTGCACCACCCCCTAGAATTTTCTTGCTGCCCACGTATGGTCTTATGGCGCTCCAATCCCCCTACGTATACGTTTTTGCATAATCTCAATTAACCTCGAAATGTTCTTTTTATGCCCTCCAAATTTTTTGTCGCCGACTGTTTATTCTAATTGTTTTGATAAAAACGTTTTGATCGAATAATATGTGCCTTTCTAATGCTCGCCAGCACACGTAAACTGCATGTGACGACAAGCTTTCATCTGAGGTAAAAGGTATTTATTGCGCGGCTGGGCATCATATTATCGCTTTAGAGGAAAGCCTTTTTTCCACATTCAAATGCACTTCGTCTTGTCATTTCGAACAAAATCTTCCAGTTTTCCCTTTAGATCCCGAAATTCGATGGACGTGTCCATACATGCGCAGCACCCAAATTCTGTAGGTCGGAATGGGGAAAATCACTAAAAATGTTACTAAAAATAGAATTCAGGGTCTACTACATTTTGTGGGGGTCTTTCAACTTCTGAGTAACATCGTATTCAAGCAGGCGGGAGGGGGAGGGGGCCGCACCCTCTTGACTGAAAAATTTTTTTTCGAAGATAAAATGAAGCTTAGAATAATTAAAAACTTAAGTGAATCTTCAAATTAGCGGCGCCGTTATGCGCGTATTATTTTCCATGATTTTGCCTAAAGCGCGATCAGGAGACTACGCTTTTCACACATCCTATAGACATTTTTTCGGAAAGTTTAAATTCTATTATATCAATGGATATAACGTGTTGAAAAGCGTCGGAAAATGCGGTTTTTGAGCTTCCAGCGAAGTTGCCGATAACTCGATTTATTTCAGGTCCGTCTACCCTTGGGTGAATCCAGGATACAGGCCCGTCAGCTGTACTTTTTACAATTTTCAAAAAAGTTAAAATGCTTTTTATACTTACTTTTATTTGATAACGTTTTCGTATGTTTGTGTACGTAGTTGGCCATACAATTTCAAAACGGCGAGAGGCGTCGTAGAGCCATATTTCCACGTGCCTCAGGCCTATCAAATAGCAGCATTCATGTGTTTCGCCTACATGTTCCTGGTATTGAGTGTGCTCTTCGTCCAAATTTGTGTATTCTGTGTGAGTCAGCTTATGCGCGAAGATGAAAAGTCCAATGGCGCAGTCGCACTGAGCTCGTTGACCGCTAAAAGTGCCGCCATGCCTTCTGCTCCATCGCCGACGTCGTCGCTTGTCAATTTAACGCTCACATCAAATGTCAACGTCCAGAGTGTTCCGGTCGTAGCGCCACGCACCACTTTTACTATAAAACCAGCTCGAAATTTGGTCGACAAGGTGGGGTACTAAATCAAACCTCACGATAATATACAATATGATAGGACGATAAAACACCCTATACAATACTAGGCGCATTTTTAGAGGAAGGGGGCGACCGAAAAATAGTAGAGTGCAATAGAGAATGATGTGAATTATTGGATGATTTTAGCCATTTTTATCATAGTTTTCAGAATTTTCCGTCGCTTCGCGCCGGGTAGTACTCATTGATGACATTTACTGACTTTCTTGGCGTTTAAAAGTCATATTTTAACGTCGAAAAAGTAACATACGGAACAAGAATTTTTTTCAGTTCTTACAATTTCTCGAGTATTTTTCGGCGCTTTTCCGCACTAATGTTGCACGGTTTTTGTAGAAAAGTTTCGATTTTTTTACTTCTCTGGATTACAGATGATTCTGTCTATCAAGAGACGGTAAAAACCGCTATTTTTAGCATAATGGACGGATTTTTTGGTCAACTTTGGACACTATTATAAAAATTTGGGGCGCCCCCTGTCAGAAAATCCTGGATCCGCCGCTGCACATTACCAATCAAGGGAAACATGAATCAAAGAAAACGAGAATATGAAAAGCACGCAATTTAGATTCGCATTCGCATTTTTTGTTATTAAACAATAAAGCCCTACATATTTCGGATTTATGAGATCATGCTTTCGTTACTGGAGTCATATTCGCTCTGAGGATGATTCCTTCACCACTACTTGGTTTCTAATTTTTCAGCAAATTGGCAAGTTGTTCTTAAGTTTTTACCAGCTGCATACCATGATATTCATTTAAAAAATTAGATAGAGAAAAAGGTTGGTAAAATATAAGCTTAATTATAATTCTTAATAAAGATTTAAATATTTTAATTGTTTCTTAAAATTTATCTGTACCCTTTTTCATAGTGTTTCCAGATATTTCATGTATTTTATTGCAGTAAGTATTGAAAACATAGCTCTACTGGAGTCATTTCTTTGATTTAAGATTCAAAAAGTAAAGCGAAAAGATGTTCTCTTCTATTACTTTGCGACTTGGATAGACACTCCTAGAATACTGCATCGACACCACTGACGTTGTTGTGTCATTAATTCATTAGCTAAAATCTTAATCAATTACAAAGTGAATATTGATTTGAAACTTATACTAAAACCAGAAATGTTTTGTCTTTATCTTTTTCCATAAAAGATGGCAATATTTACCAAATAAGTGTCGACACAAAGCCCTATTAAGGTTGAATTTACAAACCGATAAGATTCCCTTCTGAATCAGACGGGTTGATCATAAAAAATAGAAACAAGTGATAAACTTTGAATCGTAATAAAATGTTCTGTTTTTTAACAACACAGCTTATTCTTAAATACGGGGAAGAAAAGGGACTTTTAGCCAGGCCCCTCTGCGGTCGCATGCAGGTGTAGGAATCGGACTGGCGGTCATTTGCTGATGCTATTGTTTTTTTTAATGACTGATTGTGATTCTGTAGCAAATTTTTCACTCTTTTTCTGAATAGGCTAAAAATGATGATTTACATCTAACGCATAACAGTCCAGCACCGAGTCATCATAGGCGAATCGAGGAAAAACCATCATTCGAAGGCGAGCGTTTCCATTTCAACAAACCGAGAGCAATTACGACATCAGAAGCAAAAATCAAAACAAAAGAAGTCCAGTCCTGTCCCGAAATAACACAGAAAACAGTTTGACTGGCTCAGGCGCCATCCACAAAAACCAAATGCCAGTGAATGCCGCCAAAAATTGTGAGTTAATTCAAGTACGTCTGCTAGATAATAAGCAAAAAATCAGGGCCATGTGGGTCATTTTACCATTCATATGCGTTGTGAGTATTTATATTGTTTTGACCAATGACGTCAGGACTAAAGCTGAAATTCATAGAGAAATAAGCAAATGTTGACTTAAGATGACGAATGTCGGTTAAGTAGTGCCAAAGCACTGAATCGTGGTTGGCGTCTGAATTTCTGGGCCACTGTTTCTGCATAACACTAAAATACTGTGGCGTAAAAGTAAGATACTTAGACCTAAATCAATAGGACGCCTGTCTTCGCTCACCAATTTGATTACGATCGGTTTGAGAAGAGCTGGCGATACCGAGTTGTTAGCCTCACTGACCTTTACTGCCTTGATAAAGCCAAAAATGTAAATACAATATAAAGTAATGCCAATTCTTGATCATTGCATTTATTTCTCTTATTCACTCAGTAAAAATTATCCAATTAGGGATCGACGTTATGCATTCCCAAACGTTTATATTTTGGTTCATGTCTGAACTCAGGTTGAGCCACATATGTATTGATCTCTATTTTGTCTTTCAAAAGGCTTAATCAGTTTTTTGACAAAGGTCATGAATTTTTGCCAACATATGAACAAAAATATCGTTCGCGATATTTGAGCAAAATTTTCCGGTATATTTGACTATAATTCCATTGAAAGCTCGAATAATGAAATTTCCTGACTCTTAACTGTTTAAGGGGCCCTTGTCTTTACTTTAGATAAACCCTAAAAAAATCGCACTTCGGTAGAACGATGAGGCTAAGGCAATATATTTGGGTCATGAGCACACGTGGGCGTGGGGCAGGGTTGGGTTCATACATTTAACGGCTCGAAATTTCGGGTGAGGATTCTTGGCCTTTATTAGGGGGAGGAGTTATTAACCTCCAATTTTTACCAAAAAGGGCCTAAAAACGGCAAAACGTAATTTTTTCCAAAAATCGGAGGGGGTCAAAAATTTTCGGGCTTTGGGGATGGGGACGACCAACTTTGGGTGGGGATTTCTCCATTCTCTGTTACATATATGGGTGGGGTAGACCTCAAAGAATTAGGCAGCCCTCCCAAAAATCGATAGACACCCCAGAGAAACAGCATTGGATTTTTGGCATGCTTTTTGGAAGTTTTGCCTGTTTTACACTACCCAGACCCCCAGAAGTTGGCTGACTGCTCATATGTGATTATGGGTCACCTTTTTATGATAAGCCTCCTTATTCTCCCTATTAACAATGTACGATTGTTTCTTCGAAAGTTTATTAAATCTAAACAATGCGACCGTTTGAACATTCAACAATTGAGAAATCTCATTAATCAAGCTTCCACTGATGTTACAGTCAAATTGTGCCAAAAGCTTCGGCTCAAATATAGTAAACGCTATTTATACTTTCAAAATATGACGGGATCAGTATAACTACTTACGAATCGTCAAGATTGACATCGTAAAAGTTTGCAGAGAAAATTTCATGTATTTTCCATATTCTGGTGAAGTTTTATGTCCTCTGACAAAGATTGAGTTAACTCCCTGTTTAATGTAGCCAGCGGTCTAAAGGGAAGTTGGGAGATGGCCAGCGGTCTAAGAGGGAAGTTGGGGAGAAAACAATCTAGAAATCAAGTTAAGGTTGCTTTGCGAGGACTTAAACCATTGAAAATATACCTACTCATCAGATAAGATAATTCACAATTCAGGTAGGCGATTAATCGCTCCATATACTGAAATCTGTTCCATCCCAAACGGCTCATTTTGCTGTAAGGCTTATTACTGTAGCAGAATATTTTACGGGTAAGGTTGTTACAGCCGTTTGTTATAGTCTGTTTCACACAACTTCGGTCATGAATTTTAAAACTATCTGCGGCAATAAGCTGACAGATTGCGATTATAGCATTGATCTGATATATAAATATCGTAACCTTCGGCCTACTGTCGACGGAAATTCATAGAATTTATGCATGAAGTTATGTGAAACAGACTATAAATGCGCCACATACGAGTACTAAACTAAGAACATTAAACATTAATAAGAAGAGGTTAAAGCAACGAGCTACTACGCGAGCATAATTCAAGAGACCGGTTGTGCAGTTAAAATCTATTACAGAAATAAGACTTTAGCTAAAACTATGCCGTTTGGGCTGGACCAGACTATAGTGTATCATTCTACCAATAAAATTGAAATTTTATCATAAAAAGAAACGACTGGAGAATGATGAGTCGTTTCGTTGCTTTTATAAATGTTTTAAAGTTATTTTAGATCGAAACATACTACGAATTAGATTGCTTGCTACCCTTGGTGCTTCTAGAGAATTTCACCATGATAAGCAACCTTCATATTCATTATCTAAAAGCGGAATTGCGATTCTGAGATGGCAATATATTCACCAGGCACGTAGCTGGGGAATGGGGTCCGACTCCGGACCCCCAAAAATTCAGAAAAAATGGAAAAATATGTTTTTTCACACGTTATTTTGTGCTATTTCTGGCTTAGACCCCCCCCCCGCCGAAACTGGTGTTGGCCCTCCCCAAAATAGGAGGGCCAGCTACGTGCCTGATATTCACTTCTTATGCTTATAGAAAGTCGTTCGGCAAGAATAAGGCAAAAACAACGCATGATTTTTTAGACAATGTACGCCATTAAATTTACTGTTCCAGATTAGTTTGAGCCACCTTTTGTTAGCCGATCCATCAACAAACCCATCCACTGTTTATTTCAAATGACAATGTATCATTTAAGTTTCAGTGAACTTTACAATATTGCTCTTAATCAGTGGCGGATCCAGGATTCTCTGATAGGGGCGGAACCCCGGATTTTCCTGATAGTGTCGAAAATTGTTCAAAAAATCTGTCCATTACGCTTAGCGTTTTTTTGCCGTCTTTTGATAGGCAGAATCATTTGTAAACAAAAAAAATTTAAAGAAAATTTTCTACGGAAAATGCACTACAAAACTCGATTCAAATTGTTGGAAGAAAACTCGGAAAATTATTGCGAAAACTAAAAAATTTTTGTTCTGCAAAGTAACTACCTTCCTGACGTAGTAAAAAATGGATATGTTCAAATGTATATACCTACGTTTCTTTAGGATTATGCAAATAAAATTTTTCATGCACTTAACTTACGTACCTAACTTTCAGTGCCAAGTCGTCTTAAAAAGATAAAACTGTCGATGTGTCTTTGTTGGATACCAGCAAAGTCAGTCAATCTGCACCCTTGTGTTCGCGATTTTCGAAATATCCTCGAAATGCGTCGATTTCATCGATCACGCCGTATCCGGTGAGGTAAGGAAGGATGCTTTTGAAAAATACCGGATTGTATTTAAATTTCTAGTTTTAATCGTCAGATTATTCCTATACATATGAGCTTCATGCAGTCTTGGGCAAGGGGGACACAATAAAGCAGTCGAGAAGTTTAAGTGTTTTCCAAACACTGCTCTACTCCGCGAGGAAAAATTTATGACTTATAGTTTCTGCGCACAGTATCGTAATTATTGTCTTAATTTAACTCAAGCAACTCACGTTAATCAAATATTCAAAAGGTTCCCTAGTACGTCAGATTCTAGGTTTTTACATGAAAAAATTTACGAATAAATTTACAGTCTCTTACCCAATTTTCTTCGCACTAAATTGACGCGGAAATGTTCAGATTTTGTACAATACAAAAGTTGAAGATTGCTTAAGCAATAAATACTGATAAATTAGGTATAATATGTTCAGTCGAGCGTGTCTAAAAAACAGAATGCGTAAATGCGTAACCACTATTTATTCTTTCATCTCATTTAAGTCTTGTTGGCTATTCAAAATTGACACTTGGAACAAGTTTCGAGTTCAAAATCATTCCTACTATAGAGTCCACATTTACGCATATCGCCAAAAAATTTATAAATAAAATTTCTGCTAGCTCATGAGAGTATTTAACGCCAAGCGTCCAAAATGTAGAGAATTCCTGTCAAAAACTTGATAAACTAATGAAATTATCATTTGGGCTTCACAAAATTGTAGAAGCTGTGCTGACTTTAAGAAACGATTTCTGGTGCAAAAATAATGCTCCCAGGCCACCAAAAAATGAATGCAATTAACAAGTTATTACCCCGCCGGATAATTTTTGCGAATAGCGATGAACGGTGGCCAAAAAAAACATTGAAAAATACATATTCATCCTTTACCTCGCCAAATAATTTTCTAAATCCACCCAATGCTTTTTTTACCCAAACTTTTCCCGAAACAGTCAAAGAGTAATTTAAAAAAATATTTTAAAATTTAAGCATTGTTACAAAGGCGCGAAGCGCTCTAAAATTTAGATTTAAGAGTGGTGGAAGTGCGTCATTTATGCCATTGGTACGAGTACAAGTAGAAAACTGTTAAAAAAATTATAGAATTCTGGCTGAAAAATTTGAAAAAGTATAGAATCCCTACTTTAAGAGAACTCCTGGTAAGAGCAATCAAAGGTTTGGTTCGTGCAATGAAAACCGACTTGGCCGAAAAAGCATATCATAAGAAGTATGCTATACGACGCGGGCCTTGAAAAAAAACAATAAAAAATAATATTATATCATAGTCAATAATCAAATAAAGAGTTTGTTTTTTGTTTTATGTTTTTTTATCTAAAGAATAGTGATCCTTTCGTTACTTTTATGACTTTTGATCTTATTTTAGATGACTATAAATCAGGGGAATGTTTTTCTAATTTCGTGTATTATGTGCAAATAATTATGTATTTTCTGAGATTAACCCAGAGCGAATGATTAAGCTGGGAGTGTAGTTTCGATGGTTCTGTCGTTTAAAGCTAAAAATTCGCGAAAGACTGTAAGTTAAGCACCGAAGATGCGTCCTAACAGCAAATGTTAATTCTGTCTTTACTTATCGCCTTTTCTGATTTGATTGCTTGTTCCCATCGACTATTAATATTGATTACGTATTATAAGCAGTTCACGAAAGGAGCCAGCTCCAGGAAAAACGGCACCTAATTCGAGTATCGTACCTTATAGTGCTAACAACCCAGACGTTGCCGAATTTACTAGCAGCAAAAGCATAGGCGTTGATCCTGCTATTGACATCCGCCAGTCTCCAATGACCATTGGCAGCCCCAATTTGTTCGTAGGTCCTAAAATGCGATCAGATTTGGGGAATTAGGAATTTTCAGTTCGTTGCATTGTTTTCATGTACATATGTATCCTCGACGTATTTTCCTCCCGCTCACTCGATTGTTTTGGTTTTCTTTTCTCATTTCGTATTTGTAACTTGCGCAAACAGTGTTCTGGCTCATTGTGATATCTACTAACGCTTCTTTGTTATATAATCGCTCACAGGCTTAGTAAAATGATTTCTCCATATAATGTGTAGGTTGAGAAAATTGTTAGGACTTTAACCGGCAGTACGCTTATGTTTACGGTATTAATAATCTCTTTGCATTTTTCGAAATCCAAGTTTTTGCTTGCTCGGCTGAGTCGGTGCATAGGTAGTGAATTTTTTATAAATCGCCGGTCGAGCGGTGATGGGGTTATAGTAATAAGGGAATTGGTTTGCCGAGCAAATTAATGCACCAAGTTGAAAAATATAGGTTAAGCAATCGGTTTACACTTGAAAATTAGTGCGAAGCGAAGCACCTTAAGCTTGCCCCAAGTCTGTTATAGCATCTCAGTCCAAACGATGTTTACGTTTAAATTAAGATTATGATTAACTCTACTGCTTATCGGGTTACGATCATGAATGCCTGATGTTTGCATATCATCAATGCCTTTTGATCGGCGGAACGACAAGTGGCAATCAACTTAGCCAGAAGAGGTGTTATCATTATTACAACATTTCACATTTGTCCATTTAATGCCTATATTTGAAAATTTTGACTTTAATTATATCATTAAATGTGAAGAAGTAATTTTATTCTTACCAAAATTGGTATAACGGGTGGTGTCTAAAGATTACAATTTTCTTCAGAGTTAGGTACATACCTACTATTTATAAGCAGCTGAGTAAGAAAAGACTGTAAGTGCCGATACGATGACACAGGTGCATACATGAGCAGCGGTCAAATTCTGGGGAGTCCGTCCGACAGATAAAATTGCCAAAAATTGAATTCTGGGGTCTAAAGATTTGGAGGGATCCCCCGGATTCTCGGGGACCCATGTGTGGATAGGAGGAATGTTTAAAAAATGCAGCATAAGTCCTTTTACGTATACGATTCATGCAAAACTTTTATACAAAATATTTGCATCGTTTAGACCGATTGACTCGATGATTCAATTAAGTCATAGTCTAGACTTAATAAAAGCTAAAGCATAAACAAAAGAATCGAAACAGCCGAATAAACTAATGTATAGTCTGTTCACACAAATCTGGGCATAAATTTTAAAAACATGTCCGACAATAAGCCGACTGATTGCGATTATAGCATTGATTTGATATATAATTATCGTAATCCGTCGGCTTACTTTCGAAAAATTCATAAGATTTATGCCTAAACATGTGAAACAGGCTATAGTTTCTGGAACTGATATAATGACTACCTTCCTTAAATAAATTACGGCTTAATACCTACTATAAACGATTTAAAAATGTTTCAACCCCCACGCCCATGTGTGGTCGAGATAATAAGTTTCGCAAATATTTTATCAGGTAGCGCATTAGCGCGTACCTATTATATACTTGGCCTTCTTTTTTATATATATGTTTATCACAGCGAGGTACGAATTTTATTTCCACCTTCCCTACAGCAACAATGGGACACTTCTATATTGTGCGGTTTCTTTTAAAAGATAGATAATAATAAAATCCGATGCCAGCATTTTTTCTTTGAAATGAATACCCGGTGTGTAGAGAGCATGTAAAGTTTTACTGTAACATTATAACATATTCACTTTAATTTTGGTCGCTTACCATTTTTTCCTAACTCAGTTTTGCAATCTGTTTAGTCCGATTTTCTTAAAATGTAGACAATTGACTAAGTTCAAAACTACTTTTCTGTTTTTTTCAAAAAGTGACTTATTTCCAGAGTGGCAGTGTTAAGAGTCTAAGAAATCAGGATGAAAAGACACATTCCGGCCTGTATTTCGTCTGCCAACAACTCCAGTTATGAGTCCCTAAAAATTTGTTCCAGCAGAAATGTACTACGACTCAAGGGCTACTTTCAGCTTACCAGCGAACTTTTGTACACTCAATACGGAGTTAGATCTAGGGGTTAAAACTTCACACTCTAGTGAATGGTGTAAAAAAACAGATTTTGTCAAAGATTTCGCTGCCAACTTTTCCGCTTATACTAGTAAATCGAAATAAATTGAATAAAATGGAAATAAAGTATCTTCTGAGGGCTATACGTCGCAGCAAGCCGCCTTTAAAAAACGCAATATTGAGTTATTTATGGGGTGTAAAGTTCGAAATCAGGGGTGTAAAATGGGCGAAAAAACAATTTTTTCCGTATTTGGATTAATAAATATCTCAAATATTTTGCGGAACAGAAGTTTTGCACTCACAAACGTACTAAAATTTAAAGGGTACAAATTGGCCAAAACCAAATTTCTTCATTCCATGAGGAGTTTCAGATTTTTAAAGTTTACAAAGTGGAGTCGGGATAACTCGGATAGAATGAAAATAAAATATTTTCTATGGGGTACACGTCACAGCTAATTGCATTTATTTACATCAATATTTAGCTTTTTCGGGAGGTGTAAAGTCAAAAATTGAGTGTCTTAATCGTGTTTCTGTCTCGTTTTTTTACCAACTTCTCCGGTTATGTCTCTGAACTGTGATCACAACCCTAAAAATGTCCCAGAGGTAAAAGGTGATACGTCAGTTGGGCGTGTTTGTTTACACTCAATAGTGATGTAAAATGGTTTACATCTAACATTTATTTGTCTTCAGATCATTGTGGAGTGTTAATTTTTTCATAAATGTTGATCGTAATATCAAAATAACAAATTCGAATAAAATCTTCTTTACACGCTGTGGTTGTGCAAAGTACACTAAAAATGCCAATTTTTAGCTCAATTTTTAAAAATGTTTTATGTAACGTCAGAATTACGAATCTGACTGTTAGCTCTATCTACACCCAGCATTTGTGTAAAGTTTACACGACTTAATGTGTGGAGTTTACGCTACAAATTTATTTTACTTCCAGAGGGTCGCAAAACGTGAATTTTTTCAAAATATGCTCCGTAAGGTCAGTATAAAGAATCTGACTGTAAGCTTTCTTTAAACTCAGTAGTTGTGTAAAGTGTACGCTGAAAATTAACTTTTGTTTCAGAGCATTGCAGACGCTTAATTTTTTCTCAAAATGTTCCATATAGTGTCAGTATAACGAATCTGAGTGTAAGTGTTCTTTAAACCCAGTGTTTGCGCACAGTTTATGCTGAAAACATTTGATCTGTTTAAATATGGTAATTTTGTCTTCTTTAAATGAGATAATGCTGATATTCAGAACAATATCTTTTCCGCGTTCTTGGACTGCTGTCATTATTGTGGCATGTTACCGTATAGCGTTTAGGCGTAGCCAGGATTTTGGTTCGGGGGCATAAACAAAAATTTTTAAAGACTACTTTTGCATTGAATGCCAGTAACGTTATGTATAGTAAAATTAATTTTTCCGACCTTTAGTAGTGTAGCCTAGCTAATTTATGGGTTTCTGACGTTCAAAAATACAAAAAGTGTTACGCGACGCGAAGTGCCGAAAATTTTGGAATTTCTACCGTTTTCATGTAGAATTTACGGCCTTTCTATTGACAAACAGTTCGGAAATCATAAGTGGCGCAAAGTGCCAAGAAATTCAGTCATTTTTTACCGCCCTTAACATTTTGTTGCTCAGTGAATACTAATAGTCTAACAGAGCAGAAAATGATCAAATTTGTACAAAATAATTTTGACAGTTCAAGCTTCTAACAAGACAACTGCGAATTACTACCTTAGTCTGACGATCTTTTGAGTGATTGCAATGTTGGGGCTTAACAAAAAGAAAGAACAGAAAGTGGCCGCACTATGCGCAGGAAAATTTTGACGTTTTTGCACTATAAACTCAATTTATACCGCTTAAATCATACAAAACATACAAATTAATGCTGGTGTCACACCTTAAAGTGTCGGTCGGACACTTTAGAGGGCACTTAAAGTGTCCGGGTTTACCTTAAAGTGTCCGGGTCACAATAACGTGCTTAAAAGCGAGAAATAATGTACCTATTTAAACATTGGGATTGAGTGGACATCATAAGTAGACGTAAAAGGATAGGGTTTTAACCATACGTGGGCAGCAAGAAAATTCGGGTGGGGGGGGGTGCAAGATTTTTTGAAGGTCGAAAAATGGCCTTAAAAATGGTGGTATGGCGATAAAAACACCATTTTTCGACGTTTCTCATCAAGCACTATCCGTTGGCATCAAAAAATTGCGAAAAAACGAAAAAAATTTTCAAAAATTGAATTCTGGGGGTATTTTGATTTCTGGGGGCGTATTTTGGTTTCTGGGGGTGCATACCCCAAACCCCACGCCCAGGTATGGTTTTAACCCCGAAATCCAAAGTCTCTCTCCAAATTGGTAGATCCGTAGAATTAAATAATTTAGCGTTTTTTGCAGTTATGCTCCATCTGACTGCCAGAATTTGGCCCACTGCCCATGTAAAGTAGCAGGCATTTAACAGCCCAAAGTGTTAAGTGGGGGTTCGCCGACCATTAGGGGAGTGTGCGGACTTCAATTTTTATTCAAAAATTGAAAGAATGCACCTAAAGTTGCTAGAAATCGCAAGTTTTTGCACAAAATCGGGAGAGGGGAATAAACAATTTATGTTTATTTTTATTTTTATACGAGTCGACCAATAAGATAATAGAAAAATGTATCAATGAAAATTTTGTTCTTACCGTTTGCAGGCCCATTTGGGGCCTTCTTATTAACGAGATGCAGTTCGGAAGACAGGAAATGCGCAAAAACATAAGAAAATTTGGTCATTCCTTTAATTTAAAATAGGATTATGTGTCCTTGTAAAGAAAGACAAACTAAGCAATGAATAGGCAAACTGGTACACGAAAGACACAAAGCAGAGAATAGACAAACTGGTACACAATCATTTTCGCACTTTTATTATTATGCTCAACAAGCATGCGCAGTTTCATTCAACGAACAAATAGTGCATTAAATTACTAAAGTGATTTGAAGTGCTGAATTATTTTAGCTGCGGCGGGAAGCGTCGGAAAATTTTGACATTTTTGTCTTTTTGAACTCAGTTTTCTGGACACACATTATTGCAACAGAAAAATCAACAATATTTCAGAAAAATTTGGGGGGCATGTGCCCCCAATGCCCCCCTGGCTACGCCTATGGTTTACTGACTGATCTACTCGAAACATCGCAATTAAAAGTAGGGTACTAGAAAGGAAAAATGCTCCGATGGAACAAAGAAGACGAATAGACTTGGGATTATGGATTATTAAGGATGTAAAAGGAGGGGACTAGGAAAAAAACAAAAAATCGAAGTATATTCTGCGGCCTCTGAAAAATGTAATCTTCTTTAAATAATTATTCAATGCTTCAGACAACATTGTATGAACATAATCTAAAATGTATACTCTTTTTGTAAATTGCTTGCAAGTCGCAACGCTGACTTGCTTCGTGTTTTGACTGATAGAAAACTATCTGCGATTGTATTTAAAGGTTTTTTATTTTGTTATCTTGAGCATTAAAGCAAGCAAACTTGGCGTCAATTGATCAGTGCACACAATCGTTGCGGGCGTGCAAGTGTACCTACATGTATGTAGTCTGTTTCACGTCCACGCATATGCGTTTCCTACTGCTATAAACCAACAATTTCTTCCATCGTCTTGAATGCATCAATGTTTGCTATTTCATTCAATTGGCTTGCAAAGTTGCTCAGAGTTTACTCCATCTAATTTTCCATAGCTATCTGCATAGCTAACATGTCGCGCGACGGCGAACGAGGACGCTTGTCCAACAATGAAACAAAAAGAAGGGCGCGACGGCCAAGAAATGGGAAGCTCGACAATAACGGACGACAACAAGCGTGACGGGGAAAGGCGGCAAGAAAGGCCAACAGACACAAAAACACTCTACTTTCATAATAAAAGATACAGTAATTATGTACATTAAGTGATAATTACATTGATATTACTATTCATGCAAATCAACAAAATATGTACAATAAGGTTGGATAACACAAATAACGATGATTGAGACGGTTACAGCATGTGCACCGAGCAACTGAAGTAAGCGGCTCGCACAAAGTTGGCCTAAAGGCGAACACCTGTGGAAGACGCCGTCTTACATTAGCGTAAACAGTAAAATAATTCATGTAGCGTAAACAGTTATTTCAGCAGTTTTCTTCCATTTTTCGCATGAATTTTAAAATTTTTCCAACGTTTCGGTCAGAATGTATAAAATTTTCGTATGAAAATGTTTCTTCAACTTCTATATAAATTTGACAAATTTTCGCTCCAAACCTAAAAATTTAAGCATTTTTACGCACGAAACTGTCGAAAATTTCGAAATTATTTATGGACAAATGTTGCCTCAAAAATGATTTTACATAAAAGCACGTAAAATGGCGAAAAACGCTATTCCGAAAGTTAGCGGCGAATATTTGGACTTATTTTCGAATGTTTTGGGAAAATTTGGTTTTGGAAATAAACATTTATTTCGAAATACCCAATAAACAAATAGCTTACAAACATAAATTTCAGCATACGAGGCAATCATTAGCTTAACGCGCATAATTCGCATATACGTCAGGTACGTGTTTTAAACTGAACACAAATTTTGAACACAACAAAACACGAACACACATTCGGACAACGAGAAACGTTTGAAGGAGAATTAAAAGCATTAATAGTGAGGATTGTTTTGCCTAAGCGCGGATTTGGACGGGCCGGGGGTTCGGCCACCCCTATCTTCAAAAAATAATTGGGCGCAATAGAGAATAATGCGATTTTGTTTGATGATTTTAGCTAGTTTTAGTCACGGTTTTTCAAATTTTTCCGGAGCATCGCACCGGGACCGACTTTCTTGGCGCTCTCAAAACTTTATTTTCACGTCAGAAGAGTAGCTATGTACAGAACAAGGATTTTTTAGTTCTTGCAACGTTAATCGATTATTTATCGGTACTTTGCGCCGATTTCAGGACCAATTTTGCATGTTTTTCATAGAAAACTTCAGAGAATTTCTAACTTTTTTCGGATCACAAATGATGCTGTCTATCAAAAGACGGTAAAAAACCGATATTTTAAGTCTAATGGACGGAGTTTTCGGACAATTTTTGACACTATTAGGAAAATTTGGGGTTCCGCCCCTCCTGTCAGAAAATCGTGGATCCGCCACTGGTTTTACCTGCCTAGTTCGATCAAGATTAACGCGTTTTTCTACCCTACATTATTCTCAAGTAAACGACGTATCATATTTTAGAAATACATGTATGGAACAAAATTTTCGAAATCACATCTGAATTGCATTGACACCATACGTGGGCAGCACCAAAATTCTGGGGGGTGCAAGATTTTTCAAATTTCGAAAAATGGCCTTAAAAATGGTAGTACGGCGAAAAAACACTATTTTTCAACATTTAAGATCGAGCACTATCCATTGGCATCAAAAAATTGCGAAAAATTTTAGAAACTGAATTATGGGGGTTATTTTGGTTTCTGGGGGATATTTTGGTTTCTAGGGGGTGCATACCCCCAAACCCCCCACGCCCAGGTGTAATTGACTCTATTATAAATTTTTATATTTCTTTGTAAATATTTGTGTTACGACGAAAATTTCATGAAATTAGTCAAGAGATTACTAAAGGTATGAAAAAATACCTTCAGCGATCAAAGCAAAATTATTTCGATATTGCTGTAAAAAGCAAACAACGCTACGGAATTGCTGTAGCTTATGCATAACAAAAGCTAACTAAGGCTAAAGTTTGTGTGCAGCTAGCCGATAAGATAAAAGCTTTCAAACTAAAGTCGCTTTAAAATTCGGTTTAAGTCTTGAAATAGCGTACAAACTACCAAATCAATTTGCCCATACGTTTGACTTTTGTCCGTTTTTGGCATCAATTTGCCGAAATTTTTCTGATTGTCAAACCCCTGCATGTCTGGTGGTGATGGAAAAATGAAAATCTTGGCCCGTTTTCTATATGTTCAGGCTTAAGCCAGGCTTGAGCAACACTTTAGTGTTTAAAGATAAGCAGTCAGGTTTATGCCTGGCTTAACCCGGTTTTTACAAGCGCAGGCTTAAACCAGGCTCGAACCTAGCGACAATGTTGAAACATACGTCATAAAAATTGAACACTTCCTATATTTATCATGTACAGGTTTAAGCCTGGCTTAAGCCACACTTTACAGAAACCGGACCCTTGGGAATAAGACAATAGCCTTCTAAGTAAAATAGTGCCGCTACGTAATTTTAAATACCTATTCTTATAGATAATGCGAATATTTATTTTAATAACACTTTTGCTATCAAATTTGAATCCCTCCTACGTCTCCGGAATGGGGGCAATCGGAAAAACGACGAGGCGTTGTCCAAGAGGTGTTGAAATAAGAAGAAATGCGACTTGCCCGAGAATTTTCTGCTGCTCTATTCATTCCACTGGTACTTTCGTCTGCAACACTTCTAGGACAACATGTTGTTTTCAGAGTGCAGCGACCTCGTTTTCGGGAACTACTATCAACCTTGAAGTTGTTGTAGTAACTCGTTTTAGGGTCGGCCCAATGCAAACAAGGACAACAAAAGTAGCTGATTAACTGGCACAATGAAACAACACTAGCGCCGCACCACAGTCCTACGAGAAGATAAACGTCTAAGAGGCGCAATACTTAGCAACGATGACCTGATAATAAAAATGAGCCGATTTTTAGTTGCGCTTGCAAGGCTTCACAAAAAATGGGTATAGTTTCAGGAATTTACAGTGAGATTAACATCAGTAGCGGCCAAATTTGGTCTGATGGGGCAAAATGGCAAAAAATCGCCAAAAATTTAATTCTGGGGGCTTGCTGGATTCTGCGGGGAGTTTTTCAGATTCTGTGGGAATCTTCCCATGCCCATGTATGATTGACACTAAGCCGAGACTCTGCTATATTCATAGATAAACTCAATGCAGTTATCTTGATTATCTGCATATTGTCAAAAACACTTTTCTACGTCAAGCCAAAACTTATTTTAAACAGACTGTATGACTGATCTCTAGTTTCAGTAAGGGACAGAAATACTGTCCAAGCTTTTTAATCAACAAGACACGTTCAAAAATATGGGAAAGGCCTAAATAGGGGACTCAGAAGCTTCCAAAAGTTTAAAAAATAAAAAATTACGGCATTAATGACACACTATTTTTGACGTGTATCATCGAGCTTTATACACCGACGACAAATTAGAATATAAAATATTAGAATTCTAAGATATCTAGTCAGGGATATGCTAGGTTATTTGAGTCAAACAAATTACAAAACCTCAATCGGGTATAAGATTTTGACACACATAACATATTTCTAGCGATATGATTTCGGTAATGATTAGCTTGCATCGTTCAGGTGCACAGGTTATCACAGTCTATTTACATATACGCATTTTTAACGAAAAAAGTGCTGGTTTAACCAATATTTCTTACGAGTTCGAGCTTTATACGGGAATCTTTCTAGAAAGGGAAACTAAAGTTCGTCTATAAAAATCAAAGCGGATCAGGGGACGGAGGCAACTTTCCCATTGACTTTACATAGTTTGCGAGATAAATAATAGATTTTCAAAATGGTACACATATTTATTGCGCACAAACAAGATAGTGTTTCTTAAAATATGATTAAGTTAAATTCGCTACAGGAAACCATCGAATAACGACGTAATTCCTAATACAAAAAGATAGAAGCTCGCAATTTAGATAAACGAGTTTTCAGATGAATTCCTATTTTTACTCTAATTAGTTTGTTATAGTGCGTGACAGTCATTACCATAAATGCACAGCACGGCCGGTCTTAAGGGGTCAAATATTGAGCTTTTTCAGGTTAAAATAGCACCAAAAACCTTAATGAATGCTAAAATAGCATTAAGACTATCTTAATCCACAGTTTCTGGTTAATTTGAAGCACTTTCAATTAAAATTTTTCATTTTACTCGCTTTAAGTCTTCATTTGCTTAATTTTTCTGAGGAAATTTTTTTATTCTAGAAGTCTACAGTCTACTACACCTCCTAAACCCTCTCAGGTCATTATTATCATTGTTCTGAATCAACTAACTCGCTTACCTGTCTGTCCGCCTATAGAACTAATAAATGTATCAATGTTAATCGTTTGTACATCTTCGTATTCCCATTCCGTAAACGACGGGAAATACAATATGGCCTTAAGAGAGAGGTTTTTATCAAAACACATTAAGCTCATTAGGGTTTAACAAAGGCAGCTTGAAAAGTTTTCATTCTATGAAAAAAGCAACAAATCGAAATTCTCCCCCACCAATTCCTCAAGTTGTTTTCACTCAAGCACTCTAAGACCTATTTATAATTTTCTTTGTCTATTTTTCAAGGAAGCAAATACTCGTTTTTAACTGCCAACAAATTTCAAAAAGCATATATGACAAATGAGGCGATTTTGCAGCAGTTGCGACACGGAGTACGTGTATTTTCATAAAATAAGCAGCTATAAAAATAAGGAAATGTCTACATTTGGCAAAAATGCGTGTCAGATAGCTTCTAGAATTAATTATTCACTTAAATTAATCTTATAAATTGAATAACAGGCACGCAGCTGAGAGAGGAATTACGGGACAAGTACCCTCACCTGATATTTTGGAAAAACGAGTACTCTCTACACGGGTACTCTAACGGTAAAAATTAAAAATTCTTGAAAGGCATCTGAAAGGCCGCCAGAATAGATTTTAGCACACTTCAGAGGCACATTCTTATTTTTTATTTATGTTGATTTTCCGATTTTTAAAAATTTTTTCCTTTAGCGCAAAAAGCACCTCAAGAAATGCTGAAAAATACTATTATGTTGGCTTATCCCCTGGTAGTTGCTGAGATATCTCACTTTATCTTTTTCATCCCCCGAATCAGGAAGGTCAGCTGATCAAATAAAATTTTTTTAAACTGTTTTTAGTTGAAAATTTCTTCCAATAATTACGTCTTTTTCTCTCGAATCATTTATTCGACTTTATGGGAGGTGGGTTTAAGGGGTCAAAAATGTCTTCCATACAAGCTGCTTTTGCATCGCAATAAATGATGATACAATGAAGCAAATCAAATCTAATGAAATTTTCATCGAAATTCGTATTAAACTGACTAAAGCTCCTCACACAAATTCAATCTTTTAAGAAAGGAAGAAAAGAACTTTCGATATATGCTTTCTTTGAGGAAAAACATCGCATTTCTAGATTTTTGTCTGCTTCAGAAACAATGCCGCATTTAGATATGAGATTAATTTCCGAAATGATCACTTTCACGAAATCATGCAGACTCCGTTATGTCTTCAGATATTTAAGACGTCATTGCTTATTTGTACTCTTGATTATTTTGCAGTTCAGTGCACTGTATGCAAGCTTCAGCAATGACTTTGACAATAATTAGTTTTTCTTGTTTTTTCCTGATGTACTTACGACGAATATAGTTATCATTCTGCTTGAAATCCTGTTTCTAATTCAAATATGCAACCTCTTTCAAATTTATATGCCGGCCTAGGCAGAGAGCAATAACGACCTAAGTGGCCTAAAATTTATTTTGTCTACAAATATGAAAAATACGAGTAGGAAACCGACGTATAGGATAAATGCCAGAGTATCTATTCTCAAGCATTGTGGAATTGTATACTTCAAAGCCCTATTACTATATAAGTATATTTCCGACTTTTTATAAAAATTTTCTTTCCTTATCGCATTTTCCTAACAATTTATGGCAAATCAAGCACGCACGACTATCTAAATCCACCATTTTTACTCATTCCAGAAAGTTAAAGTATTCGGGCGATAAAGCATTATGAAATTTTCAGATTTAATTCGCACTTGCATGCAGTCCATTTTCAAATCAGCACCACAAGCATGCGATTTAGGAAAATTCAGCGTTGTAACACTTTGGGTTACGTAAATAGTTTTGCGACAAGACGGCAAGCAGCGACGTTTGCAGGCGTTTAATAGTCGCTCGGCGATACGGCGACCCTCGACCGTGCACCCAGCTCCAGCCGCATTCTGCCGCCTCACTTGGCACGGCTCCAAAGGCCAATGCCGCCTACACCCTCATATATATATATATATATATATATATATATATATATATATATATATATATATATATATATATATATATAATATATATATATATATATATATATATATATATATATATATATATATATATATATATATATATATATATATATATATATATATATATATATATATATATATATATATATATATATATATATATATATATATATATATATATATATATATATATATATATATATATATACTTATCATCAGCATATGGACGTGGGGGTTGGGAGTGTGCACCCCAGAAGGCCTAATACCCCCAGAATTCAATTTTTGAATTTTTTTCTCGCTATTTGTTTGATGCCAATGGACAGTGCTCGATGAGAATAGCTGAAAAATGGCGTTTTTTCGCCATTTCACCATTTTTTGACCTTCAAAGAATCTTGCACATATACCCCCAGAATTTTAGTGCTGCCCACCTATGCTTATCATCCTATGAATACAATTTGGTCAATGGAATGAAGAACTTAAAGGCATACTTTTTCAATTGCTGGTTTCAAATCGAACCACTTTACAAAGTGTGTTGCTAATGAAAAGAAAACTAACATCAAAAAGGCGCGAAACAACGCTTACTAATTAAAAATTATGCCAATTTGATTAGTTTTAATAATTTTTATCCACACATGCGTAAATCTATTTTTATTTGAAATTTTACAACGTTCACTTTCAATGTAGAAAATTATACTTCATTTTACCTGAACATGCTATATTTGGAGCAGTTGTAACAGTAACGATTCTCAGTGGAATCCAGACAGTCAAATTCGCACATAGTGGTAGTCGCTGGCCACTTTTGAAATTGCTGGTCAACATCATTGTACATTTCTTGGCTCTTGTTGCTAAAATGTAAATCACTATTGACAACTTTTTGATAAGACGTACGCATGAAAAACTCTCTTCGGTGAACGAAAAAATGGATAAAAAAGATGTACCTAATACCTATTAAAGAACAAAACACTTCTTGCTTGCCGATTGCCATCGTTATTAAAAATGTGGCTATTTGCGATTTTTCCAAAAGCTTCCACAAAAAAACTCGTAGAAACATTGCGCAAAAGTATCCAATTTTCGGCGCTTCGCGCCATATGCTCATTTTTTGACTACATTTTTTCAATTTATTCAATTTTTTATGTTTTTTCTGACTTTTAAATCTTTCATGCTCTAGAAAGATAGAGTATCGTCAGAAACGCCGAAAAACGATGTTTTTGACGCGTATTAGTCATTTTTGAGTTCAAAAATGCAAGTTAAATTTCAGCCTCCCACCGAAATTCCCATGCTTTGCATGTCTGATGATGACAACAACAAAAAAGGTTTCATCCTAAATAACGGAACATTAGCTACCAAAAACGTGATTGAGTTGAGTGATTTAAAAGTTTCGGTTTTCCAACTTTTGACTAAAATGACTAAGTTTTGTTTCAATCATAGCGAAGACAGTCTTAATATGCACTTACGAAAGCTAGTTGCAATATTTTTCAATGAGAAAAAGTCGATTTTCGTAAAACTCTATCATCTGCAAATTTGTACTTTTTCACTCAACATATTGTCATCCATTTCCCTACTTGCTCAACTACTATTCTAGCATTGTATATTTTGTCATTACTCGTACGTCCTATATCCTTTTGCGTCTCCGCCTATTTTTATTTAAATTCTATCCGATAGATTTATGAATTGTTTATTTACTTTGTCCATTTGTCTTAATTTATTTGCATAGTGTTTATTTATTAATTTAATTTTTTTGTTTACGTTTTTGTTTACCCGACTTTAATCTATTTTTCTAGAACTTTTTTTAAATCAAAAACGTGGAATGTTTTGTGCGTATTGATTATTAATGCATACACCTGCTTAGCTTAAACTTTTAGTGATTGACCTTATGTCAAGAAAATGACTCTGAATCAACGCTGTGGCATCGATCGCCGAACTGCCCTCCATTTCATGTGGCAGGCTCCAATCGAAGCGGGGTGAAAAACTTTCGCGCCAGGAACCAGATCCGTGATCCACGCATGGAATCTTAGCCGTGTTCATGCGTTTTATGTGTGATAGCCCCAGTTTGATCATTGTTATCGAATCAGACGTTAATATAATATTATCATTCGTTGTAATGCCAATGTCCGACCTTAGAACAAACTTGTATTATATAACATTTATATTTTTGGTTGTACTCATATTCTATGAGTGAAAGTCAATTTCTGTTCGCAAAATAAGAGAAATGTTTGATTAAGACAAAAAGAGATTTCATATTTTTATACAGGGTGGCCTGACATGCACACATAACTATAAGACCGACTAAATTATAAACAAAGAATTTATCCTTTCAAATTATGGTAAAATAATGTTGGCCAGCGGCCAACGGTTCAAGCGCTACTGAAATTTGTTTACACCCTACTTTGATATTGTTTAAACGCTGAAAGCGCCTTTGATTTTGTCATGAACTTTCTCCTCTTTTCACGATATCTTGAAGGCTTCACACCTATGTATAATAGTAATAGGGTATGATAGTAGACATACTCTGGGAATTTAAACCAATGTTGTTTTATTTTCTTGACTGATTATATTGTCAAAAAAGGTAATTATATACTCAATAATCTGATAAAATGTGAAACTCTTGGGTAGAACAATATCAAAGTGAGGCATAAACAAGTCGCTATAGCGGAAGAATCGCTGGCAAAATTTTTTGTACATGATTCAAACAAAGACACACTTATTTATCTAATGCAACTGGTCTTAAAATTATATGTCGATACCCGTCCAAATTCTGATGTAACATCAGGGTAATGCCTTATTTGGCCATCCTAATTCCGAGAAATGTTAAGATACAAAAAAGGCACAAAAACCCTATGATATATCGAAGGATTTCGAATTAGTAACCATTTCAAAATTCTTTTACCTAAAATTATCTTGAATATATGGAAAGTAAGAAAATGAGAGATTTGAAAGATCATAACGCTGAAAATTTTCTTTGAAAATAAATAGTGTACATTAAATTAACGTGCAGGATTGCTAAAATCCTTCACAAACGTTAAAATCGGCTGTTGAGTGTATTATTTTCTTGCACTGAGGTTGAAGGATACAGCTTCTGAGCAATGAAACAAAGTACCTAACGTCTCAATGGGTCTTACCGGTTTGGATATAAGGCCAGTAAACCACCGTCCAGCATATCTAGGCCTTCATAAGAATCAGTAGCATTTATCGTTAGCAATATATTGGGCGACTTGTGCCGACTTTGAAAACTCGATTTGCATAAATCAACGACGAAACACACACCATTTAAAGTAGCTCTTTTCGCGATGTTTTTGCAGCAGGCTGGATCGCACTTGAGATGATAAATTTGATAAAAAATAAGTATTGCTGAGTAGTACGTATATATATGTCAGATAGAAAATTTCCAGTTCCTAGGGTCAACCGCACCAACATTTTCTAAAAAATCTGATAAATTTTAGGCGAATCTCACATTTTATACTTCATTCCAGCCTTTATTTCACTTCAAAAATAAAAATTGAGCCGTTTTTACGATTTTTAGTCGAAGATCGATTTATTTTACTATATTTCAGCGAAATGGGTATTGTTTCAATTTCCGTTTCAAAACTCTGAGGTCGGCTAAGAATTATCGTCAACAGTAGGCCGAGGGTTACGACATTTATATATCAGATCGATGCCATAATCGCAATCTGTCAGTTTTTTGCCGTAGATAGTTTCAAATTTTTGACTGAAGTTGTGTGAAGCAGATTACAGCTAATTAGCTCTTAACAGCGTCCAAAACAGAGGCTTGCAGAAATATTATGAACAACAATAAATGAAAAAAGAAAACGTAAAAGATGGGAATGAAGGAATAAAAGGTTGAAAACAGAAATTATAAAATGCTTATTTTTCACAATTTTTTATTCATGAAGTAATAAACCTTTCTAATTATCATTGATACCTTGGTAAATATTGCGCCAAATAAACAAAAATTTAGACTTTCAGAATAACGCTGTTACATTTATTTGGCCCAACTAAACGACAAATGAATGAAACAAATATTAAAAGACAATGCATTAGTGCTTGGCATGGTATAGACGATCAGTCCGATCTAAGGGGTCAGATAAATAGCTTATTGAGACAAAACTGTACAAAAGGTTATTAAAAATGCTAAAATAGCTCAAAACCTATGCACCTTAGTTCTCAGTAATCCCTTCAGAAGAACAGAAGGAAAATTTTCTGATAGGAAAATAAGACAAAGCTAAGCCAAATTACGGGTAGGGCAGATCTCGGATTTTTTCTCAATAATCTCTATTCCCAGACCAGCCTGGCCCTCACCAGTCATACCGGCCATGTTATGTTTTATGGTCAATAATCCGAACTACCACCATGCATATTTGGATAAAAATTAATAATCGATTTGGATTTCATTCCGATCAATACATCAAAATATACAATAAGGGATACCTTGAGATTATCGGCTGATATACTGAGATTGACGGCTAAATCCGCTAACGTTTTACTGTGGGTCTTATCCAATGCTTGCCTGATTTTGAAGCCTAAGCGAGGCGAAAAACTCAGATCCATGATGGCGATCGGCACGACTGCATCGAATATTGATAATAAGTATTGGGCAACTTCACCATCAACCTAAACATTTAGAACCCTTTGATATAAGGCGGGGACCTTGCTTGATCATAACTGTGTTCAGGATGTCTGCTAAGTCTTTAAATCACGATTTGCAAGAAAAAATATATAAAATCTACTTTTTCATGCGATTTTAGCGATCTTTTGATTTAATTATCAACATTGCATTCCTTTCAAATGAGAAGATGCTCTAGTCATAAGCAGACATGCACGTTGGGGGTTTGGGAGTCCCGACTCCCCCAGAATGAAAAAATGGAAAATTTTGTGGGGAGGCAAAATGAAGGCTCAAAAATGGATGAAAAATGAAAATTTTCTCTTAAAAGTGCTACAAATTGACCGGAACCTGTGAAATAAAGTAGTTTTAATGCTATCTTAGCGCTTATACCAGTTTTTGAGGTCATTCTGGCCCAGAAAAAGCGCAATTTTTGACCGATGAACCCAGAACAGATGACTCTCCCCAGATCGGCCATGCTGTGCATCTATGGTCATAAGTATAGATGTACAGCAATCTTATCAATTTTTTAAACGTATTCCGACCAATTTCATTCAATTTTTGAAATCCTTTTCACGTTTACGTTCTTAAATTTTCTATTTGTTCCTTATGTTCCAAAGGATATCTTACGTGTACCTGTACGTGCATCTAATTCCTCGGATAATGCGAAAAATATGTTTCTCAAAAACTAATCGAAGCAGACCGACGCTCACTTAAAAGAATCACATATTATGTCAAGTAAGAAAAAATTATCAACTGATGTGAAGAGCACGGTTCAGTTTTTTATTGACAGGACTTGATCAAACTTTGAAAATAATTTTTCGGCTAACAGTATAGTTAGAAAATACTTCCTTTAAATTGAAATAAATTCAAACAACGAATGAAAATTACTAAGATCGAACCGAAAGTAAAATCTGATAATAAATTATTCGAATAACACTTATATAAGATAAATGGATGTGGTTTTTACATATTAATTTTTCCAGAATTCAGTCAAAGTCCATCTCTTTTTCATAGAAGATGACTGAAGGGCCTGCTACTTCATACACAAAAAATTCACTGATTCCAAGCCGAATTTATCAAATGAAAACCATTGAAAAACGGACTGTATTTTTCCATGAAGAAAAAATATTTAAATTAATAGAGTACCTCTAAGTCCTTCACTCTGCGTTTACTCATCCATTTCGTTGGACACAATAATAAAGTTGGATAGGCGATCGTTGATACGCTGTGAACGTGAATCTTTGTAGCAATGCCCTTTTCACGGTACAATATAACGATCTGAGTAATTTCGTAGATAGCAGCAGCACAACATAGGACGCAAACGACAACCCAAAATACCTTCTCTTTCATCGTGCGAGATGAATAGACCTGCACAAAAGCTTATAACTTTATAAAACATTTCTAAATATGCTTTCTAGGTATTTTCAATCGGAAAACAAGAATAACAGAAGAAAACCTACGTTGCATAGGAAAAACATAAAAATGACATTTCCCTAGATCGCATTGAATCGTATTGAAAATTAATAAGCGAATTATTGATACTACTGAATATCCAAGTTTAAAGATAATTTCTTCCCTGAGAATTTTTGTACACGCTACAATCAGAGCAATTTTTAAAAAGTTGTGTCTCTAGCTCAAGTCCTTGCCGCGCTGTTCACTGACGCCCAGCAAAACTATTAATGCACAATCTCGTATCATCTATTTCCATTTCAGAATCATAAAATTCCTTAAAAACATAGAAAAATATTTAATTGAGTAAAATTAATATTAGTATCATAGTCGCACATGAAATGGGAAAATAAAAATTCTAGGATTCTGAAAGCTCAGATCGAACTTACTTCTTTAAGTCCATGTATATAGCTGTGTGACGCTACTTTTACCATGTAAGGATAAAATCGGCCACTATGATCACCCTGAATGCTAGAGGGTGGCGGAAACGAAATGCGCCTGTTTCTATTATTCGGCATCTAGTAAAATGTAAAACCAATACAGAGTTAATACAGAAAACGAAAATGGTTCATACGGTGTTAAATAATACTTTGCATGGCATCAGACATGCACAGCATGGGAATTCTGGGGGGAGTTGAGATTTTGAAGTGCCTTTTTTGAGCTAAAAACAGCGTGTACGCATCGAAAACATCGTTTTTGGCTTTGCTAACGATGCTCTATCTTTCTAAAGCATAAACACACAAGAAAACTTCGAATTCGTTTAAACTGAACAAAATATAGTCAAAAAGAATATGGAGCGAAGTTTCGAAAATTTGACACTTTTGAACAAAGAGATAGCGAAACAAGCTTAAAACTTCACCGTTTATGTCAATTTTTTTTTAAAATTTTTTGGAAAATCGCAAATTTTTTTTGGGGGGGGGCGTAAAAAAATCTCTGAGAGGGGATTAAAAATAAGGGGTGAAGCTCCATAAGCCCCCAAGATCACGTATGGATGGCATGATCAACATTTAACCCAAGTAACTCCGTTCACTAAATTCAGGATCGTTTTTTGTGGATTATCAGTTGTCCATCACATCCAAAGACGACAAGAGTAGCTATAGAAAAAGTGCACGGTGGCGAGTAAGTCTGATTTAGGAGCTAACCGGCGGAGATAAACCATGGATTTCCGAGCTTTCGATTTAAAGCATTTTTTAAAATTGCGATTCTTCTCCCTTTGCAGCCCTAAATTTGCTTTCATCATCTGGAAACTAGAATCGGAACTTCACATGTGCATGTCTACCGATATCATACAGTTGTTAGTGTATTGCATAGCTAATGCAATCAAGAGAATGTTACTTTCTTTTATATGAAAAGAAAGATCAATATTTGGGTATTGAAACGTTTTCAAGAATATAATGGAGGTCAGACCTCAAAGTATCGCTGAAAGGTCATTAGTCTTTGTTTCGCGTTTTCACTTTCTTAAATACAAATTTTCTGCTAAGAATTTACTCGATCAATGAATTAAATTATTATAAATAATAAATCATATGGAACAGATTATTACAAAATAGAATAATCTGTTCTATATAACCTTGTCCTTTTTTTACATTCTGTACTGACAGTAAGACAAAATTTATGCACGGTAACGATGTAACAACTCAGCATGTAATAACAGAAAAGTGAAAAAGTAACTATAAGCATTTGTAACTCAGAAGCAAGCGATTAGGAGAAGAAAGGAGTCGCATCACAAGGCATCGAAAATAAATACGTAAGTCCAAAATGATTTTTTTGGTCTTTTATCGAAAGCCAGAATTACATTAGTATAAACTGAAATGTTGTCTGATTTCTGAATTAGCTTAATTGCCGAATTTTTAGGTTTAAAATAAACGTTGATTTATTCCCCACAGACTGTGCGGGAAATCGGAGTAATTTTTTGTTGATAGAAAACAGACTGAAGCCAGGATCAATTAGTTAAAATTAGTTCATCCAAAAATACAACCTGTGGAACATGTAATATCATATTAGAATAAATCAATCTCACCTAACTTTTATTAGGTCAAATTATGTTTTACAATTTAATCAACCTTTATGCTTTTACATATTTATTCAATTCGCATTTTCGGATCTTATAATAAAAAGTAATTATTTTTCCTTCTAATGACAGTATCATCAAAACGAGCAATACGAAATGTATGTAGGTATTAGTTATTATCTATAAAATTTGTGCTGTAATAATAGGGTTTCGTCAACAAAACAAAAACAGAAGAAAAAAGGATTAATATAAATGAAAGAAAAATAAATTATAAATAAAATTGAAGAAATAAGAAGGTAGAAGAGAAGCGTGCTGTCAGTATAAAGGAATAAAAAAGATGCGAGATAGCGCAAATGTACTTGCCTAAAAAAGAATTGTATTATGAGAACTAACATACATAGGCAGATTATAATACGAGAAATTACAGACGCAGACTATATTTTTGTTCAGTTTTATAGACATAATTTTCTGTAATTTTTGCTCCATTGGAATTGTGGACGACAGAAATTTAAATCGCGGACTCCAAATATTAAAAAGGAGACATGTTCAAAAACTTAAGAAGACTGGAGTTGTGAATATGCACGATTAAGGGAGCCATCATTGAAAGCATAAAGCATATGCCCTGCAATTTGAAAAAATATAAGAATGTAATAGGACGTCTGTCATAAAAGGCTTCATGCTTTATTTTTGAAATCCAAATTTTCACAATGAAGTATGCATTCCAAAAAGGTTGCATCGACTTTTTCGATAAAATTGTCAGCATAGGACTCCAGTTCGAGTAATTCAAAGGCAAGTACATAAATTTGCTCACGTGAGATCACTCTTACACGTACAGAACTTAAGAAACAATTAAAACATCAATTTTTTAAAGAAAATTCTTGATTTGATCAATCAAGCCTCAAAAAGTAATAGCCACTTAATTGGAGTATTTATATCAAATATTGTACATATGTGGTCTTTTTCACCCACAATTTAGGTTAAGTTTTCAGACATTCTCATCTAAATTAAAAGCGGGGATTTCCTTACACGAGCAGCAGATGAAGAGTGTAGCTGGCAGCAAGAAAAACGGATCAACTATTTTTTGGTATGCTTACTCATAAATAATTTACTTTCAAAACATAAAGTCTCCGGTTATTTCTCCCTCGAACTCAGCAAAAAAATTTTTGGCCTGCAAGGATTTGATGAGCGAATTTTCAATTTTTTGGATGAATATTCAATTTTTCCGCCAGATTTCAATATTAAAATTGTTTATGTAGTGGCATTCAATCAAAATTAAGCATTTTTAATGTATGTGGTTGTGCCCAGATATCTTAAAACACCAAAAATACGCATCGGGGATCATTTCGGTAGCTTTATAAAAGCTGGGACACCACTCTCCAACCGCTAATTCGAATCCGCCAACTGCCTACAAGGTGCATATTGCATAGTAGGTACTTACATGACTGATTTACAATCCATTTATCAGAAATTTTTTGTGCTAAGTTCCAGTTATAAACAATAGAGACTGTAACAAATACGTCGAAACAGGTCAATTTTGGAGATCCAATCTCAGAATTACTTTTTTGAGAATTTAATTTTTCTCCATTTTTCGATATAAGTAATCAGAGCTATCAGGGAAGTCCGAAACGTATTTCGCTCATATCTTTGATCTCTGGACCCTTTAGGACATTTTCACGGACTCGGTATTAGGGTAGCACATACTTTCTTGCGACCTTTGGTAAAGAAAAAAGAACTATGGAATATTTTGAAACTTTTCACTTTTTTTGGTAATCTCTTGCGAAAATTCTGTTGGCAGTTTAGAGATATTGTTCAAAAAATAGGTGAAGTCGTAAATTTTCATACATATTTTCTGCTCGGGAAAAAAGTAAAGTACGCTGGTTACTCTAATAATTATCGCAAAAATGACTGTCAAACATCCAAACATCGCATTTTAAAAAGTATGCCCTGAAGCCGAGTAAATAGCAAGTGAACTTAAGGTATTGTTTTATTAAATCAACAAAACACCACAATTCGCAGCAAAATCTTGCATTCACGAGAAAATCTGATTCTAAAGCAAAACGAGCCTTTGAAAAAACGCGGGATCAATACTGAATACGTATGTCTGAAACCACGGTTTCTTTGTATTCGGCAGAGATTTTTACCGATGTACAAAGACTTTTCGGGACCGTCTTAGTATATGAACAAAAAATTTTTGGGAAGACAATATTTGTAAAGAGGTCCAAAATTCCTGAAATTTTTTCGCCGAAATGAGTAAATGTCTGCTCAATATATCTTTAGAATGGCTAAATTTACATTAAAAAGGGGAAACTGTTAAATTTTTCGGCGTTTAGCGTGGTTATGGGAAAGTTTTAATATGTGTTATCGTCAAAAAACCAAATATCGACTAAACAACACTGCCAAAGGTCGAGAAAATGTTTTCCAACACAAAAAGCGTTACTCTACCATATTATAGTACCCTCAAATTAACATGTACAAAAACGTACAAAGAACTTTTGGAACCATCTTTGTACATATACAAACGGACCTTGCACATAAAAATCTGTACATAAAAAACACTGGCCAAGACCCGATTATGAAGTGCACAAGCAAAGGCTAAAAGCAATCGCCAATTTTAATAAATAACCAATAAGATCAGTTATGTATTTCATTTACACAGGTCGACGTAAATTGATCACAAGCACAGATGAACAAAAAAAGCAACTGCTTTGATACTCTGTACTCCTACGCAAAGATAAAATTTCACGATCTCCATTATTAGACCAATTCTTAATTATGTACGTAGCCCTCAAGGAGACCACTTTTGCTTTCGTGTGCACTTAGAATCGGTAAGAAATGCATTGAATTCCGTAAAACAAAGTACAGATTCTAACTAAATCTAACAAATTTACGCAAAAAATTATACATCAACCAGGCGCGGATTTAGGGGGGGGGCGCCCCGCTTGTCTTCAAAAAATATTTGGGCGCAATGGAAAATGGTGTGTATTTTCTGGTCATTTTAGTCATTCTTTTATCACGATTATTCGAATTTTCCGGCGCTTCGCGCCAGGTAGTATTCCTTAATGACATTTACTTACTTTCTTTGCGCTCTAAGAACTTTATTTTTACGTCAGAAGAATTGTTTATGCACAGAACAAGGTTTTTTTAATTTTTAAAATGATTTCTACGTATTTTTGGCGCATTGTGCCGATTTTCACACTAATTTTGCGCATTTTTCGTATGAAATTTTTAATTTTTTTAGATTACAAATGATTCTGTCTATCAAATAGGGCAAAATAATGATATTAAGCAAAATAGACGATTTTTGGACAACTTTGACACAAAATAACGATCTTAAGCATAATAGACGAATTTTTTGGACAATTTTTCGCACTAGGAAAATTTGGGATTTCGCCACCCCCTCTCCCCACGCAATTCACGACGATTACATCGTGGATATAATAAAATAAAGACATATATGTATCGCTTCTACAATCAGACACGAATATGCAGGTCCTTGGGGACAACAGGAACACAATTTTTTTTGAAAATAAAGCAAAATTAAGGCCAAAAACCGAAGAAACAAAGTTTCGTTGCAAAAATGCTAGAAATCGACCAGATACCATGAAACGATAACATTTTCGTACTATTTTAAAGTTTAGATCAATTTCAATATTTAAAAGTTTACATTAATTTCAAGAACATTTTAGCCCAATAAAGCTGTCCGATTGACCCCAGACCGACCAAGCTGCTCATTAATGTCAACAGTTGCTTTTGGTGTCAAACTAGAAGTAAGTATTGGAAGGTCCTAAAGTTAATGACGCCTTGTTTCAACTTTTCCATCAAATTGTGTTAGGAAATAATATAAGTATGCACAGCGGCGGAACTAGGATTTTCCTATGGGGCCAGTATCCTAGCGTTTTCAAAAACAGTCAAAAATAGGTCCGAAAATTTGCCGTTCACGTGCGAAATAGCCTTGTTCGGCATTTTACGTCGTCTAATTTTCTTTAGAATCATTTTTCACGGAACACTTTTACTAAAAATTTAGAAATCTTTTACACTTCCATGCGGAAGAAATCAAGTTTCTTTGGGTTTAGCGAAAATCAGGCGCGAAGCGCCGGCAAATTCAGTGAAATTCAGGCAAAAGAACATTAGGAAGCTTGATTTACTGCTCGATCTCCTGCATCTGTAGCATTTAACGCGGAACGTCGGAAATTTTAAGGAAATATGCTCGAAAATAGAAGAAATCTATGCTGAAATAGCTGGTTCTGCTCTTGAAAATGTTCTGGAACCTACTGCATTAGCAAAAAATGGCTTCAGGGCCGCCAAGAAAGTGAATAAATGATATTAATATGTATTATCCGACGCGAAGCGCCGGAAAATTTTGAGAAATTATGATCGCTTTCCCTAAAATCCGTCCCTGCGTTTGCAAAGAAATTTCTACGTTTTCAGTTTCAAGCGAAATGTTCAAATACGGAAAAATTAAATTCATGTGTGAACTGACAAGTTGCTTCATTTTCGTCTCCAGACCGTTTTGTCTGGGGAGATTTCTTCAAAAAATCGAGGACACAATCTTTCGAAGGCTTATCATATTCGACTTTCGTGTAAAGATGGAATGTAGGTAAGTTTTTCGAGTACACGAGTATAAAAACTACTTAGCAAAGTATAATTGAACGGTCGCATGTTACCTAAATGTTATCCTAGACGAGCAACTGGCTATAAGAAGCAGCCAGCTCATGAATGGAATGATTATTAATCAGTTTTAAACGATCTGATTTTTCGGCGGAGGCGTCGGCTTTAGTCAGAGCGTCATAAATCATAGCTTTAGCTACCGAATCCGTGGCGACGCTTAAACTAGTTGGGAAAAGCCAATTAAGCGGCTTTAGCATAACCTTGCCGACATTTTCCACAATGCGTGACTCTTCACGTTCACAAAGTAAAAAACTGTAAAAAAGTAGTACAAAATTTATTAAAACGTTTATATTATTGCAGTACACTAACTATACAGTGTGGCCCATAAAAAAGGCCGAAAAGCTTCATAGGTCAACTCTGGCTGATGTGAATATACAACTTTCGAACTAGCTGCACAAGATAGATAAACATATCTGTGCATGAACCGCGTTAGAAATTTAGGCCAACTTCGAGCGGTTAGTGCACAATGGCGATTTATTTACACCTCACTTTAGTATTGTTTAAACCCCAGAGTTTCCGCATTTTATCACATTGTGGCGTATTTAGGTATCCTTTTTGACATTTTCAACAATATGTCGTGTCACAAAAACTAATTAGCACATTTTTTAAACCCCCAGAATAGATACACATTGTCAGGGATGACAGACAGCTGACGTAACAGCTGATAGATTGCATTGAAACAGCATATAAGGAAGAAATGTTCTCAAGCAAGGGAGCCGGTCTTGGCGCAGTTGGTAACACAGCTGTGCTGGGAGTCAGCGCTGATAAAGGTTGGCTGGTTCGACACCAGCTGACACCGGTTTTGCCTTCAAGCAGCGTCCGCTATTACTTATGTGACAACATCCTACTGAGTGCGAAAAATTCAGAGTATCGTCAAAAGAGGATGCAGACTGATGGCAAGGCCAATGACGCTATTAGCGTTTAAGCAATATTAAAGTATGGTGTAAACAAATCGCTGTAGCGAGCGAACCATTGAAATCTGGCCAAAATTTTTTAAATGGTTTAAAAGAAGACACATTTATCTATCTAAAGCAGCCGGTTTTAAAGTCTCATATTCACATCAGCCGAAGTTATGTCCTGTTGAATCAGAATATAGCCTTTTTTATAGGCCACTCTGTATAATGACGCCTTGGTATGTAGAGCACAAAATCAAAGATATCAATAAGAAAGAGGGGCGGATCTAAGGGAGCCGAGGCGCATAGCCGTGCTGATGGGAGTGCAAGCCGAGCGGTCGCCCAAGGCCCAGGCACGTAGCTGTAGGAAGGAATGGGGGGTTCGGATACCCCAAAATTTCAGAAAAATAGAACTTTTCAAACGTTATTTTGAACTATTTTTTGCCTTTTTGGGCTAAGTCCCCGCAAATTTTTGTTGGTCCCCCGAAATTGGTGTTGGCTCCCCCTCGAAATAGGACGGCCAGCTAGTTCAAGGCCGCTAAAAGATTTCAGGGAAGAAGGGAAAAATCTGTCATACAAACCCTAATTTGGCGAATCATAATAGGGCTACTAAATTATTTATGATTAGGATGTTAGATTTATGGGTTTTAATGCTCAAGTACAAAGCGCTTACAATCAGATATAATACAAAAAACATGCAGCGAGCAATCGTAAATTGGTGCATTCCTGTTTTTCTATGATGAAGTTCCATGCATTATCATCCCGATCATATCCATACCTTTTATCATTCTGATTTTTTTTAAAAATTTGTTAAACATTTCTTGAAATTTCAAAAAAAATCTACAGCTATGAAGAAGCTGGGCCCATGATCCTGCTCTGAAATTTCTTTGATCTATCTAAAGATTTCTATTTACATAATCCTCCCTCAACAAGATTTACGGAGAAAATAAATTCAACAATTTTCGTTTTTGACGCATTTTTCAGCGAAAATTTGAAAAACTTTATGACGATTTGAGAATTTTTTGGGCCGCTAGAAGAAGCTTCGCCCAGGCTCGCAAAAACTCTAAGCACGACACTGCCGGGGTGGCTGCCTTGTTGTGGGCCACATATGCAAAAATAAGATATTTTGACTTTTTAGGTTTCGATTAACTCTAGGTACTTTATGGATTGACAGGACAAAAACTATTAGACGACATTATTACAACCAGTGGCGGATCCAGGATGTTCTGACAGGATAGCGAAACTCCAAATTTTCCTAATAATAGTGTCAGAAATTGTCCAGAAATTAGTGCAAAATCGGCATAAAGCGTCGTGGATTCACTCGAAAAATTATTGTGAGAACTAAAAAATCCTTGTTCTGTACAAAAAGCTGCTCTTCTAACGTAAAAATAAGATTTTGGAGCGCCGAGAAAGTTGAAATAATGTCATTTTTGACAGCTACACAGCGTGAAGCGCCAGAAAATTCGAAAAAACGCGTAATAAAGAGTTCATTTACGAAAATTCTGGGTCAAAAAGTTTACTAAAATCCTGAGTAGAAAGTAAGAATTGCCAGACAAAAAAGAAAAACTATTTGATACTGATTACAGTCAAAAAATACGAGAGACAAAAGTGGCAGTGTTCGAGAATTATGAACTTTGTCCATAGTAAATTTGATTTTATAATGCTTTTATTTTATAATATAATCATGATTCTATAAGTCAGCATAAGTAATATAATTATTTCCTGTCACGAATTATTTTTTAGCAAGCATGCTTTCATTTTAAAGAGAAAGCACAAAACCGTGAATTATAGTAGAAAGATAATATTTCAACGACTGTTGTCTTCGAACTGATTCAATTGTTATTGGCAGATAATTCGAAAAGCAATCAATGACTAGCTATCAGTTCGTCGGTCCAAACCATTTTATACAGTAATTAGCATTCCAAATTCTCATGCTTACTCACCCTGGCTTGAAAATCGATACCGTGTCAAAACCAATGTCCGCCACATGAGCTTCCATTTCACCCTATAACAAAGCAACGAAGAAAATAAACACAAACTAGAGGAGAAACAATCTTAAATATGTAAGTACGATTAACCTTAGTCCTGTTGTACAGGAACATGCTATTTCTGTCCGATCCCGTAGCGCTGACCACACTAAAATGCTTGCATCCTGTTTCGTGTGCAATCTTAGCACTATTTACCACATAGTCGTGATCGATCTTGTAAAACCCGTCCTAAATGCATGCGAAGCGAAACAGATGAATGCAAGAAACGAAAAACCTCCCTTCAGTCCGAAAATTTCTTAGCGAAACGAAAATTGGTTAGATATTTTTTACAATAATTTTTCCAATAGAAATGTGGCCTAAATCCCCACTTTTTTATACGTAAAATCGACCTTTTTATAAACTTTGAGCTATTAAACCCAAAATTGTGAGTACGAAAACAATAATTATTCTGATGAAATAATCAAGTCGTTACCATTATTTAGGACAGCTAAATTTTTCTGCTTGTTGGGATGTGACAAAAAAGTAGCGGAAAAATAGCTCGCATAACGTTAGCGTTTTTAAAGGCGAGCGACTCGATCTACATAAGAATCATCCGAGAGACGTGGACAAGGAAGGAGTAATGCAATGTAAACAGTCACGTAATGCATTATTCATTCCGTCATTTTTTCAATTTTCAACAAAGTATAGCTTCAAACTAGGTTTAATCAGAGGAACTTTGTATTAAAGTACTCAGTTTGCTATTTTTCGATCATTTTTATTCGGCTTAGACGTAGTTTTTTCGAATTAGAAAAGATAGATATCAATCAATAAAGAATAGAATACTCGATATTAATTATGACAGTGCTACAGTATTAACACTTCCTACACACATGATCCAAACATAAATAACAAATACATTGATTAATCTTTTTAAAACATTTATTTCTCTATTTTACCTTCACGTTCAGATGTTCAGATTTATTTATTTCAAATTTTCAGTTACTTTCACTTTTTGATTTTTCGCTTAGTTTTTCCGCATTGTTCCATTTATAAAATCAGATAGCGATCCTTGCCGGTTTTTTATTTCGAAATTTCTTTAAAAAATTCATGACCCTCTATTGAAATTTATTCTAATTTAATTTTTTTTAATTTGCTTGTTTCGCAATGTACTCAAGTTTTCCTCAAAGATGAATAACTGTATGAGTAAAAAATCAATAAAAATTAGATAAGTATACCGAAAAATGGAAAACACAAGACATTTAGAAAAAGTAAAACCATCGGTGACTTATGACTAGTTAAACGAGAAAGATTTTTCCGGCTAGAAAGGAACAATTTTCAAGCTTACGTGCTCATCATTGTGTATAATTATGGTACAGATTAATTTTTCCGCAATTCTACTCCGAATTAGTCGTGTCTTCCAGCTGTACTAAGCCATAAAAATCATGGATGTACAAATTCTGAACATCTTTTTCTTGTCAAGATTGTGGCTGATGCGATAAATATTCCCGACAGCATAGGCTCGATTTTCAAGAAATTCATTAAAATTGTGAATTACGAAACAATATTTATATATGATTTTAGGTCAGGACACCAAGAACTGCGATCACAGCATCGAATCTCGCTTCCTCCTTAAGCTGATCCTTTAATTAATTCTTTGTGCATTCCGCCTGTTCAAAGTTAACAGATCATCGATTTTCATTTACAAGATCTGACAGAATAGAAACAATTTATCCGTCATCCGACTTAGGTTATTTATTTCGAGATGAACAATAAAATTATTTCGAGATGAACTACATATAAAATTAAGAAATAAATCATAAATGTATCAATGATATAATATTAGTAATATTAATAATAAATATTAATACATTTATTAATAAATAATTTAAAAGTAAAGCGAATACGCTGAATTTAACTTGCTTAAGTTGAGTTTAAATCTACACTTGAGCTACAGAAACAATTCAACGATCAAATTTTGCCATTTGGATTCGCCAGTATTCTGAAATATACCATTTCTTTGGTTCCTCATATTTTTTAAGATTTATTTTGAAAGAAAATCTTGGTGTTTTGCAATTCATTACAAATACTTTAGCCCCTGCCCGGGGCAAGCCTTGTCCCGGCCTGGGGCTTGTACATCCCTAGTTTGTATATATGTTTTTGTATTTTCCTACCTGTTTTTCTACTTTAAAGCAAATTGTCTGAAATCGCACGTAATCTAGACGTAATCTTAGAATGGATAGAACTCAACTTACTGCGCCTGACTTTGATCGTGTAGTTCCCAAACAACAAAATCCATATTCACATCCTTCGAAAGCATCTTTATGTTTGTCAAGATCATCAAATGAGATTATCTTTTGTTCCTTGTAATAAAAGAGTAGGTATACATACAACGTACCAAAAAAAACTCGTTGGTACGTTTACATTCACTGAATAAGCAACAAAGCCGAACGCATACGAACGTACCAAAATTATTGGTATAAGTAAGATTATAAAGTAAATCTACATATTGTTCACAATCAAGCAAAAGCATAAATATCCAAGAAATTGTACAAACTGAGTCAAAGTAGTCATAAATAAAAAAATACTTGGCTTAAAATTAAAATTCCTAATATGTGCTACACAGGTGCTACACGCATATTTTTAATTTCTCGACCTACAGCCAAAAAATGTAATAAAATGTCTCCATGACACGCGGACAGGAGACAAAAGGACGTATTGCTTAGACGAAATGGGGCTAAGTAGGCCATGCCTAGTCCGCCTGACGTTCATTATACACCCATCCTGCCTGACTGATTGCATTTGTCCTGCTTAAAATACCATTCCAAAAATAAGCCGTTAAGCTTTACAAAACTTCGCCGCACTGCTACAAATAATGGATATATTGCAAAAAATTAATTCATTGGATCTCCCGAAAATTGCCTTTATGCTTCTAAGATTAACCACATTCGTCCTAGCAGCCCATTCACCACGTTATTTCAGCTGAAACCGTTCCAAGGATTAAGCAAACGGAACATTTCTTATGTGTATTGAAAAAGGCAAAGAATTCTTATTAGGTACCTACCTAAATACATGTAATAGGGTGAATGGATGGATCCCCCATTCCCCGGAGTCAAAAAATTTTAAAAACCCCATTTTGACAAATACTTCCGTTTTTTTCAGTCACTTTTAGCTGTTTTTTGGCCATTGCTGGCCAGACATTGGAAGTAATTAACCCCTCCCTACAAAATGGCCGGTACCCCCACCCGAAAATTTGAGCCGTTACTTTTATGGGTACCTACCTACATATTCAATAAAATTAACAAACTCACAGTGTTTGCTAATCGGGAACCATCAGGATATTCGACTTTACGCCGGCCAATCAGGACGACTTTTTGAAAAATTTCTTTTTCAAGCAAATGTTGGACCAATTTTTTACCGACTTCTCCGGTATAGCCAAGAACGAAAGCATTCTTAGTTTTCAACGAACTGGCGTTCATTTCAAAATTTAGGCAGATTCATACAAAGAGATTCAATATAAGTTCTCGAAATCTAAAATTTAAACATAGCTTAAAATAAACAAAGACAGTCGAGTCAATCGCAATTATGAATCTTACAGTACAGAAATGGTCGCGCGAAGATAATTCGCATCAGTCCAGCTTACATTCGATGAACTAGAACCTAGGGTTGCAAAATAATCTTTTTTGCATTTGCTGAAAATGAAACAGAACTTCCTAGCTTTCGCAAATGAACTTCGGCGACTGAACTGAATTAAAAAGTAGGCTGAACCAACTCAAGCGATTAAATGCGATTTATTTATGTCTGCACGTGCGTGAATTCAACTTTACATCTGAAATCCCTAAAAGATAAAATTGCTTGAATATGAACATTTTTTGAATATCGCTTAATTATATTTGTAGAACATTCAAAAACATTCTATTCTGACTTTCAAATTTAAAAATTTTGATGCCATTCTATGCGCAAGCCATTGAATAAAGATGTTGTTTTCAAAAGGAAGACAATTTTCAGCAATAAAATATTTTGCGGCTTATGGACCTACGAAGCTCCGACGGATTTATTCCGATTTCTCGCCTGTTTGAGTAATTCCATAGCAATATAATTTACGAAAAATAAGCCCTGACTGCAGAAATTTGATTTCTTTGTACTTTCTTCCCTCTTTAGAAAAATAGATCTAAGAAATCTAAAGAAATGTCCACTCCTCCATTCGCAGACGATTAATTTTTCTAAAAGATGCAAATTATACTACGTAGATATGAGATATTCGAGCAACACAATATTTTATAGTGATATAAAAAGAAGCGTTTAAATGCAAATTTTTTAATAAGCAAACACTTTATCATAAGTATTAATACGAATAACAAAATAGCGCGCATTAGGACGTAGTAAAAATAAGAATTAATGTCGTCATGCAAAGGGCAGCTTATGCAAAACAGAATCGAACAAACATTTCACATCGCAAAAGTTATCAATATTTGAATCTTCCAGCCCACTTTGGAAATATTGCAATAATTCCAGCGAGAACTAAATTCAAAATAAATCATAAGAACAGCTTAATCACATCCTTCATTTTCTATATGAATTGTGAATGGAGGACATGTACGCGTGGTGAATGAACAACATTTTGTTTAATTGTTCCCAACTAATATGTGTATGTATTTGTCGATAAAAAGGCGGCAAATCTAAATTGAAAACGTTCAAAATATCAAAAATTTTAAATTCAGTTCTGTAGTGCAGTTATTCTATTCCGTCCCAGCCAATGTCGCTTTGCATAAAATTTAGTCTTCGTCATAACTACATAAAGGGGTTTTCTAGATAACAAGAAAAAAATAGTATACGTTTCAGTGTCGTAAAGTTAGAAAATCGGTCATCCCTATTACATCCAACAGTTCAGATCTTTTACTTCCCAACTGTTAGAAAAAAGTTCGTTCTTTATGTAGGTCTTTGATGCCGCGTTTGTTCAGAAGATTATTTGCCTCAAGATGGCCGGCTAGCCCATCCACAACTTTGAGCCGTTAATTTTATAAACAGTTGACCTTTAACGATTATATACCTTAAAATAGGTTTCGACGTGATCAGGGGCGGATTTAAGGGGGGCGGCCGCCGCCCTCCCCCTATTGGCCAAAAATATTTGGCGAGATAAAGAATGGATATGTAATTTGCAATAATTTTTGGCCGTCAGTGACCATAATTTCTCAAATTTTTCTGGCACTACGCGCCGGATGATACCTATTAATGATATTTATTTACTTTCTTGGCGACCTGGGCCCGGTTTCACCATAAGTTTACGAGTCCTAAGAGTCCTACGAGTTCCGTTTTACGGGAAAATCGGGTTTCACCATCTTTTTACGAGTTATGACTACGAGTTACGAGCAACGGGTCAAGAGTTCGTATTACGAGGGTTTCACCAGGGTTTCCGTAGGAGTCATAAAAAACTCATTTTTACGAGTACTTTTTGGACCTTTTACGAGTACTCGTAATAAAATGTGTATCTTTTCTGTTGCGTATGACATTCTTCGCTAATTATTGTCTAGAAAGTGTCAAGAAATGTTTGGGATTTAGTCAACAAGAATTAATAAGCTTCTCAGAAAATTTATAACTTTAAATAAAACGAAATTAATAATATTAGTAATAATAATAATGACGATAATAACAACAATAATAATAATAATAATAATAATACTAATAAAAATAATACTAATACTAATAATCGTAATAATAATAATTATTATTATAACACTAATAATAATAATAATAATAATAATAATAATAATTTTTTGACGGTTTCACGAGTACGGGCTACGAGTGCTACAAATTTCCGTTTCACCAAAAACTGAGATTTACGAGCCACGGGCTACGAGTTACGAGTCCTACGAGTACTTATTACGAGTGTTTTTTCACGAATAACAACTGAGCGGTTTCACCAGATATTACGATCGAATGTTACGAGTGAAAAGATTCGTAAATTTTGTAATATTATCACGGATCAAAAAGAGGTCCGTAGGACTCGTAAAGAAGTGGCAGACTAGTGCGTTTAATGGTTTTCTGATTTGTTTTTTTCAATTTGTTTCACTTTCGTGCACACACCTACATAATACATATGCTGGCAGCAGTGGCGGATCTAGGATTTTCCTAAGGGGGGCGGTACCCATAAGGGGGGCGGAATTATGACTTGAGCGGAAAAATTAGCCCTTTTGACCCAAAAATCGCTCAAAAATCCTTAATTTTGTGCACTACTTTGGGCCAATAAAAGGGCGGCCGCCCATCCCCCCGCCCCCTTGAATCCGCCCCTGACTGACAGCACATGTAAAGGGTAAGAAGATTAGCATTAAAAAAATAATATATTTTTCAAAAAATGTTTCAGAGAAATCCCATAAAATTCGATTCTTAAGCTGCATTATTGAGTAGTAATTCAAAATTTTATTTCTTTAGCACTTGTTAGTAATGTTCGCAGCTTTTTTATGAAAAATATTACAATCACTTAGACATATTCTCATGAATTCCGGAAATCAGACATTTTTGATTAGATTTCTGAAAATTAGAATTTCATCGCCTTCCCTTCGGAAAAGAGCCGACTGCATATTTTATGTACGTATTAATGACAACTAAGAATGATTTGTTAAATTTGAAAATTGAAATAATATGCTGTGATATACTTTTAGCTTCGTAACGTCTCTGAATCTGATTCAATTGATTCCGTTTATAAATAATAATAATAATAATTATTATTATTATTATTATTAGTAGTATTAGTATATATAATAATAATAATAATTATTATTATCATTATCAGTATTAGTATTATTATTATCAGTATTATTATTATTATTATTATTATTATTATTATTATTATTATTATTATTATTGTTATTATCGTCATTATTATTATTACTAATATTATTATTTTCGTTTTTATTTAAAGTATAAATTTTCTGAGAAGCTTATTAATTCTTGTTGACTAAATCCCAAACATTTCTTAACACTTTCTATGTTTTTCTATCGAACGGCATAAAATCTGCAATTAATTGCATAATTATGCTGTTTAAAAAGAGACAATGACTAACGAAGAATGTCATACGCAACAGAAAAGATATACATTTTATTACGAGTACTCGTAAAAAGGTCCAAAAAGTACTCGTAAAAAATGGGTTTTTATGAGTCCTACTGAAACCCTGGTGAAACCCTCGTAATACGAGCCCTTAACCCGTTGCTCGTTACTCGTAACTCGCAGTCGTAATTCGTAACTCGTAAAAAGATGGTGAAACCCGATTTTCCCGTAAAACGGAACTCGTAGGACTCTTAGAACTCGTAAACTTATGGCGAAACCGGGCCCTGGGAGCCATTTTCTGTTCATGTAAGTTTCAAAACAATTTCAACAGCAGAAACAGCTATTTTTGCATAGTTTTCTTCTATTTTCAATTAAACATTTCGATGTTTCGCATCGAATGCCATAAATGCAGGAAATCAAGCAGTAAATCATGCTTCAAGACGTCTATCCGCCTTAATTTCACAAATTTTCCGGCGCTTCACGCCAGATTTTTGTTAAAGTCAAAGAAATTTTGATTTTTTCGCACAAAATTGTCGAAAGTATTATAATTTTCAGAAAAAACATTGCATCAAAATTGATTTTATGTAAAAGTATACAATGTAAAACACCGAAAAAAACGTTATTTCACGCATTGAGAGCAAATTTTTGGACCTATTTCTGTCTGTTTTTGGAAACGTTGGGATACCGCCCCTCTCCCCTTAGAAAAATCCTAGCTCCGCCACTGGACGTAATCTTGCAGTGCGTCTGACTAAATAGATTAATTGACTATTTCATTAAACAATAGAAAGCAGTTTCTTCTATTTGTACAAAATTTCTCGTATAGATAATAAAACGCGGAAACGAAAAATTGGGACAGGCGTGATAACAGATCCAAATTTTCGAACTTATATGAGCTTTGTTGCCTATTCAATTGAGATCAAAATATTTTTTGGAAATATTAATCAAGGTTTCACCGTAGAATGGCATTGCATAAAAACAGAGAAATAATGTTTATCAATAATGCTGGAAAAACTAATGAATTCTAAGATATATTCTTCTAAGAAGAGAACACAATACGCCACCGCCAGTATTAATTCATAAATAGTGATATCTTAATCACAAAGAGGTGTATCAAACGTGGGCGAAATCTCTTTCCCTTTGTAGTGCGTAAAAACATCTAGAATGTACTCTTCAGAAAGCAACGAGTATTCGGCAAAAATAATTAAATAATTAAAATTAAAGCAAACTGCCAGGATAAAAATAAAATAAGCATACAGAAATTTCTAACCTCGTTGTCCAGCGGCGACTGCTTCGGTATGTTCAAGAAATCATTGATGAAAAACTGAACAATAAAACAGTAAGCGTTTTAATTTGCATTGAACGAAAAATGCGTAGTGCACAGAATAAGAAATCTAAAATTCAACTTAACAGATTTTGCATACCAAATATTACCCGAATGAACCTCAAAAACTTGATTAATCTCCAAAATTTTGCCCTTAAGCTTTCTGATAATGTCATGAATGAAGAAGCAGGGGTATAATTTCGAATTTTTTCAACCTTTTATTCGATACCTACCCAATCAACAATTACTTTTATTTTCACTTAAACTCGAAGGGCTAGCCAAATGTTTTTCGCTATTCATAGGGAAAGGTGGAAGGGTGAGAGGAGGACTGTGAAAAATGTATCACAGTTATGCCAAAAGTTCACTTAATCTGTTCAATTTAGCGCGAAAGTATTGATTTTTCCATACCAGTACACTTCTACATAACACTGAATTATCCATTTACAACATTGTCAAAAATCAGTATTTTTCAACAAAATGCATTTTTGAAATCAAATTCATCTGCCTGCACACGTGCGCACTAGGGGGGGTATCGGGTATTCCCTACCAGAAATTTTGAAAGGCATACCTTCCTCAGGCCACCAAACCTCTTGCTCGAACCATGAAAAAGCGTTAAATGACGTCTAACAGTATCACCAATTATTCAAGCAGTAGATTGTCAAATTAATTCATCCAGACAATTTTCTTCCATTATTCTATATATTTTGATGTTGCAGGTCATCTAATCGCCCTTATTGCTATTGTTTTAATGCAAATTTAACCATAAATATTCATGAATAATGAAATAAAACGAATTCAATATCAAAATTTGACGAAATTTGACATTAAATAGGTAAAAGATTACTCATCAACCCTCTTCCAAGAAAACTTGGTTTACTCTCCTCCCAGAACATTTGAGCTTGAACGTGTACTTACCTTGTACCATACATGCGCAGCATGGAAATTCTGGGGTGGGTGAAATTATAAAGTGCATTTTTTGGGTGCAAAAAAGGTAGGTACGCGTCAAAAACAAAGTTTTGCAACGTTTCTGACGATGCTATATCTTTCTAGAGCAGAAAAACATAAAAAAATTTCGAAAAAATCAAGAAAATTGGAAAAAATTTGGAGAAAATAGTCAAAACATGAGTATGATGGCGCGAAGCGCCGCAAATTCGGCACTTTTGAGCAAATAGATAGCTAACAACGCATTTAAAAAAGCATCTTTTCTACAATTTTTTAGAAAATTTTTGGGAACTTTCAAAAAATCGCCAATTCAGGGTAGGGGTGAAAAACTTTTTGCGGGGGGGGGGTGAAAACTTTTCTGGGGGAGGTGGAACCCCCAAGATCATTTATGCCTGTTACGTCATAATGGAATTTGAGATGCCTCAGTAGATAACAATATCACTATATTATCAGGTAAAAACGTATATTACGCGTCCCATATTCACTATGTGACCGTTTTTTAAGTAAACCCCTCTGGTCTGGTCACCCATATCATGCCTACCTAAGATGGCTACCAAATTAACGTGAAAATTAATTTCTTGTAAACGGCGTGCTTAGTGTGTAATAATAGCTAAGAGTAAAAGGCAAAGATGAAAATAGTCAGGATTGCTAGGGACAGGGCCGTATTTAGGGGGGGGGCAATGCACGGAAAGATAGAAAAATCGACTGTCTTTGACGTGAAATCTTCAAATTTTCGGCGATTCGCGCCGGATATGACGTATTTCCTATCATTTTGGCCCAAGCGCGACCAAAAATGACACATTTTTATAACTTTCCGAGTAAAAAAACTTTTTTGAAAGAAGTTTGAATTTTATTATCCAGAGCATATCGAAAAACGTCGAGAAATGCTGTTTTTGCGAGCTATTTCGAAAGACCAATGTATGTTGGGTCCGCCCCTCCCTTGGCCGAATCCTGGATGCAAAATATTACTGTTAACAAACTTTCAGTAAAACAATATCAGAGGAAAATAGTAAACAGACAGTCACCCCTCTATATTCCACTGTTACCATGAGATGATATTAGCTTAATACTGCTATACTTATCTTTGAGACCATTGTATACCGAATTTGGACTGATTTCAAGCTAATTATCTTTCGACTCAATTCATTTATTCACATAACATACCAAATATTTCATGTTCACAGCTTTGCGTATCAAAACTGCCGATTGCGCAGCGTTCGGACCATTTATTGACAGCGAGCAAAGAATCTGTTTCGATTTCGTCAAAGCAAATTTGATTTTGATATAAGAATGCGAATCCAGACTTAGCTGATCAAAATGGACTTCGTCTTCCAGTTTAGATTCGTGCTTGTTGTCAGGTGCATCACTCAGTTCTAGTGAGTCATTTGATAGCTGCGGAAACATCCAACGCACAAGATATTTGCAAGCCGAGCGCAAACAATCAGCTGGTGTAGATAGCACTTATCGGTTAAAAGTACGAATTAGAAAAGTATAAAAAATCGAAAACGCCCTGAATACACAGCAATTCTTTTTATTCAGGTGTAGTATACTATTTTTGTAGGTGTACGCAATTTATTGTTTTCCACGACTATTGCTTATATTAATCTCGTATTTATTCTATTCTATTTTTCTCTTAATTCTATTTGTTTTCACTCTTTGATTCTACACTGCATCGTACATTGAGATGTCAGGCACGTAGTTGGCCTACTGAATTAGGCGGGGGCTAAAATTTGAATTATATACGAGAAAAAAAAGAGAAAGAAAGAAGGAAAAAAGAAGAAAATATAAAAAATAAATAAGTAAATGAATAAAAATTAAAAAAATAATAAAAAAGTAAATGAAAAGAAAAAAAGGAGACAGAGATTAAAGTGCAGCATGCTGATAGTAAGAAAAAACAAAGAGACGCGAGAAATGGCATAAATGTACCTGAAAAATTATATTATGAGGGATTATATACATGTTCTATGAGGCGTAAGTCTTAGTGAAGCGTGAAGAAGTAGGCAGGATTATATACAGAAAAAATTCACAAAAAACACGGAAAAAATCATATAAACAGACGAGGTCATCAGAGACGAGCTAGGTTGCTACAGTTTCGTGCCCTTAATCCTCTGACTGTCATCACAACCTAGCGGCACCAGTCTAGGCGGGTAGACTGCCTCTCAAACGCAACGAACAACAACCAAAAGGAAATGCAAACAAAGACGCGAAAGAATTTAGAAAATCTAGTCAATGTGTCCTTACTTTGGTATTTTCAGGATAATGCTGCACGTGACAGTCAGATATGTAAAAAACTACTCGTAGACAGGTAGAAATAGGGGTGTTATTGAGTCTTTCCCAGCGAGCTCTACGCAATATAGCAAATAAAATTTTAACAATTTAAAACAAATTTAATTTTTTAAATCATATTCAAAAAATAAACTGCAGAAAATGACGTCACAATCTATCTCTACTTATTATTTCCAAGCTTGACCCTATCTGTTTTGTACTCAATTGATACACTGCAAAGAAAAACAATATGGAGAATAAATAATTCTGCACAGAGCTCCAGAAAATTTTGACATATTCACTAGTGATCGACCGGGGCCCGGCCCCGGCTATCCCCGGCCCGGCCGGGGCAAGGTCAAAAAATGGCCGGGGCCGGGGAAAAATTTAGTGGTACAGGATGTGATACTGCCAGTTATTTATCAATGGGCAAGTGTTAATTTTGAGAACTGTTCTGATTTGACCATATGTGTACTTAGTCCTTGTTATATCTTTGCTACTGTGTATAAATGAGCTTTTACTGAATGAATGTTCAGGACAATCTGCATGTTTTCGATTCCTTCACTTAACTAATCAAACCAAATTCTACTTTTATCTCATTTATTCGTAGCGAGTGGATAAAAGATTTTGAGTTGACAAATACGTTCTATTTCTGGGTGGAAATTGTACCTTTTCAAAAAACATTTTTACAAGCAAAACTTTTACATTCAATTGAATGGGAACCGCCTGCTTTAAAACGCGTTTCTTGTGTAATAGTTATGAGGACGGAAGTTAATTATAGGCCAATGTAAAATGCGCTGCATAATTGCGTTCGTTCCGATAAACTATATATATGTCTAATTTCTTACGTTCAAAACCTATTCCGCCCAATCGCTACATCTCTGTGATTCCACTACTTCTGTTTCTGGTTTTGCTAATAACGATTATTACTTCTGTTTTTCATCGGAGCTTTCTCATTTATATTCAAAGTCTTTGTTTCTTATTTTAACTTGCTTGGAAAACTTATGCTGTTAGGGCATTGACTGTGTGCCATCATTTCTACTCGCTTCCAGGGGGGTGAAATCGGAAATAAATTTTCGAAGTGCCTTTTTGACCGTTGAAACGGCGTCGAGAATGCGATTTTTAAGCATTTCTGATGATGCTCTTTCTTTCTAGAACATAAAAACACGAAAAATTCGAACAAATTGCATTAAATTGACCAAAATATAGTCAAAAAGTGACTATTTAATGCCAATTTGGCGCGAAGCGCCAAAAATTTGACAATTTTGAGCCATTTGAACGCTAAAAACGCTTAAATCTAGACACTTCCTATGATTTTTCTAAAAAAAGTGTGAATTCTGGGGGAGGGGGTGAAAAATTTTTTGCGGAAGGTAAAATTAATTTTGGGGGAGAGTGTGAAAATCCCCCAAACCCCCATGATCATGTATGCTCGCTTCTAAAAGTTAGCTCTCAAAAAATACCTCAGCCAGCCTATTAAATCTGAGTCCAGCGAACGCGAATTCAAGTCAGCTCTTGATTTAGCTAATGGTTCAAGAATTCGATTGAAGCCAGAAAATCTTCAGAAGCTCTTATTTCTGAAGCATAATTTGCGAGCTATTGGATTCAAAACGTGGAAGCTCCCAAGCACATAGACTGATTAACATGTAGAATGCGGCGCAAGCAGCAGCAGTGAAGATTCAAATAATATTGAGTGTGATAATAGCAGCGACATAGAATTTATTTATGATTCAAACAATGAAACACTGGACTAAATGTTTCTTGTGATATAAATAGTAATAAAACTTGATTTGAAAAGGCGCACCTAACTTTGCGCTAGCCATTTACTACTGCGCTCATTATTTCTCTTCCTATGCCCACCCCAAGTATGTGTCATGCAATAATATTTTCCTTGTCTGACTCCGGCCCCCGGCCCCGGCCGAGGATTTTTTTCAGCCCCGGTACCGCCTCGGCCCCGGCCAAAAAAGTCGCCCCGGTCGATCACTAATATTCACCATATCTTACTCGCTGTTCAGAAGACAAAATTTATACAAAAGCAATAAATCCGGCGCGAGGCGTCCGAAAATTTTGGGATTATCAGCTCAAGAGTGTGCTAAACTCTATTCTGGCAGTCTTTCGAATGCGATTCAAGAAATTTCAACTTTATCCATAGGGGACCTTGTAAAAAATACTCGTATTTCAAAAAAAATTTGTGGGGCTCACTTTTTTTTGTACGAGACAAAGATTTTGAGGCTGGTACAAAGACTTTTGGAGCCATTTATGTTCAATGTACAAAGACTTTCTGGGGCAAGGCGAATATCGTAATTACAATCTATTTAGCTGCAAGCCCGGGCATTAAACACTGCAAAATCTATCTTTGTACGGACCTAAGCATCTTTTACATCTATCTCTACTGTTTTATAAAGATTTTATGCAGAAAATAAGAACTATTTGACAACTTTGCCCTGTTTACTGCCGTTTGAAAATAAAATTGACTTTTTATCTTTATGTTGCACTGAATTCATAAGCGAACTGGTGTCTATTATGAGATTCACTTAGCATGTTGCAATCACTGTATTATTTCTGATTGTGTAACAAGTTATTTTAGTTTTCTGAGTCTAGTTTTATGTATAAATTCAACCAAAAACTCACGAAAATTTCCAGCTGAATTTAGGACGGAGTAACACTTTTTGTGAAACGTGCGGGTCGTGGATAACAGATTAATAGTATGTATAAATGTGTATATTAAATAGTATATCTATATATGTACAAAAAAATTTCCGCTCGTACAAAGACTTTTCCGGAGATCTTTGTTTATGTACAAAGAGACTCGTTCCCAATTCCCATGTGTACGCCAGCCGCTCCACCACTTACGTATCATGCATGCTATAACTAATATCAAGGACTTATTTAAGGGGGCGGGGGGCGGCTGCCTTCTCCCTTCGTCGAAAATTTTTCGGAGGATAAGATAATGCACGGAAAGATGAAAAAATCTATTGTCTTTGACGTAAACTCTTCCAATTTTCGGCGCTTTGCGCCGTATATGAAGTATATTCTATCATTTTAGCCCAAGCGCGACCAAAAAGTGAAACTTTTTTATAGCTGTTTGTTCAAAAAAGTTTTAAAAGTTCGAATTCTATTCTAAGTGGATAGAGCATGTCGAAAAACGTCGAAAAATGCGGTTTTTGCTAGCTATCCCGACGAATTTTCCGAGATATAGACCAGTTCATGTAGGGTCCGCGCCGCGCCGCGCCCTCCCTTTTGCCGAACCCTGGATACGGGCCTAATTAATATATAATAATGAATAATTAGAATTGATATGAAATTCAAGAAGAATGGCCTATCCATAGCTAATTTTTCGACTTCCGAAGCTTATATGGCTTATTCTGAATGGATTATCGATACCTGGTTCTCCAAGACTGATTAATCGCACGAAAGACAGAGCGAAATTGAATTTAACATTTTGTTCACTAATCAACGTTTGTACGACGCCTACAGTCTCTGAATATGAATCAGCCGTCGAAGAAAACAAGAGCGGAACATTGGTCGGGTAAATGTAATCCAATATGTTAATTAAAAATTTCTTTATGAGAATTTGGAATGTTTTTGTTTCGAGGTTCGTCTGAACAACGCCATTTCGATCAGCAGATCGTCTATTGAAAGTGAAGATTTTAATTAGATAGCACCTGACGAGGCTCACTGGACGCAATTCATCGTCGTAATAGAACTCGATGTCCGCCCGGTTCCCTTTTCTCAGAGCAGCAAGCTTGCTGTTCAGGCAAATATTCGAGTTTGGTAGATCGCTCTCTAAAAAGACCATAATAATTCACGCCTTCTAAAAAAATCATTCAAAACAGGCATTTTAGTGCAGAAACAGAGGGGGTGGAGAATTTATCACCACCCAATCGGCCGTCCCTAAAATCCAAAAGCTTCAACTTTTTACTTTCAACCGACTTTTGCACTAAATTGTTTTTAAGCCATTTTACGTGTTATTCCCATTTTTTACTAATAATAGTTCATTTTTCCTGACTCCGCTAAAGAACGGCCGACTACTCTCCTAACAAAATTTTTGAGTCCTGACATGTTTGGTTAGAAAACCCATATACATAAGTAACATGGAAAGACACTTAGTTAAATCATTTCTATGATAACCAAAGCTTCAGGCGTCGTCCACTACATTGCTTCGTTGAGGGAATCACAGTAGGAAACATGCAACAAACAACGCATAAATCGCATGTACATAAAATGCATACGAGTTTAATAAAGTAAACAACATACGTAAGCTGATCTAGGGATTAAAGCTTAGGGATGGGCGGGGAACGTGTAATTTTCATTAAGAAAAATTCTAGATTATCAATCTATTATCTTACCACACTGAATAGCTGAACGAAAAGCAAGAGCATATAAGATTAAGATTTAGGACTATGTACGCTAGTCAAAAGTCGAATTTTTCTGGAAAATATACTGTTAGCGCATTTAATATGTATCAAAAGCGATTTCTTAACCTCCTGCGTCGAACATAAATAAATCTGACGCTGGGCCGATTTCCACCTGCAGGATCCAATTGATCAGATCGGATGAACTATTATTCTCAATGTGGATCAAAATCAAAGCACGATTGCTGCTCAACTTTAGCAACTGAAGGCGTGATTCGATTGGCGGGCGTCGGTCGGCGAAGCAAAACGAACCCTCGGCCTTCAAGTGTGATGCAACTGATAACTGATCAAGTAATTCATCGGCTTCTGCGCACTGTTTATGCAATGCATTCAGTCGCTCTAGTTCATTTTTCGTGCGCTTTACCGATTTCTCAAATGCATTATTTGAGTCGAAAGCGTTCAGTGACTGACTGATGTAAGACATCATTTACAATCTCTATAGACACTTCTGAAACTCGGCAAATAATAATAACAGGAAAAAATGACTTATGTACATGCGCAATTGATTACTGAATTTCAAACCTTTATGACCATAGATGGGCAGCACCAAACTACTGGGCGGTGAAACATTTTCAAAGGTCAAAAAATGGGCTAAAAACGCTTAAAAGGAAATACTTTATACAACTTCACCAACTTTTACAGAGAATCGATAATTCTGGGAGGGGGTCGCAGCCATTTTACGGGGGTCAACCCCCACCCCAAGAACGCGTCTTCTAGTGATCCACAGCAAAATAGCTGTGAGCGCCCCCAGAATTGTTTTAAAAAAATCGTAATAAGTTTGCTTTTTCAAAGCGTTTTTAATTAACTTTTAGCTCGGCGCTTGGCGCCATACGAGTATACATATTATGGGTACGCATTTTTTGACTATACTTTGTTCAATTTACTCGATTTCTTAATGCTTTTGTTTTAGAAAGAACAAGCATTGTCCGAAACATTTGAAACAACGTTTTTGACGTGCACTCATGGTTTTTATTCCAAAAAGGAAATTTTTAGAATCGTTTAAAAGCTCTCTCTCACGCGAGTGACAGGCGAGGCGCACAAATTACTAATTGTCATGAATAAATTTCGTTCTGAATTCTCTACCTATGTACATAATGATATATTTAGTTCGATCCCAAGCCCCACAATTGACGCACTGACCCCCTAGCAAAAGTTTATATGTAGCCATCCGGTCACGGTTTTTTTGTATTCGGCATGTACAAAGATTTTTGGGAAGACAAAAACTGTAAAAAGGTACAAAATTCTCAAAAATTTTCGGCGCTTCGCCCCTAAATGAGTAATTGTCTGTCCTATGTATATATCTTTAAAATGGCAGAATTTGCATTTAAAATGAAAAGTTTCAAATTATTTGGCGCTTGGCGCCGTTTTGAGACAATATTTAGTAATTTTTGGCGTAAGAAAGCCAGAAATTAGCTAAATACACTATCGAAAGGTTGAAAAAACCTGTTTTACCACACTAAAATCGCTACTGTGCCATATAATCAGTACACAAATAATTTGCATGTACAAAATGTACAAAGACTTTTGGGGACCATCTTTGTACACGTACAAACGAACCTTCGTACAAAAAAAACACCGCATCCGGTATAAAATTACTACTACCTACTATCTTTCGTTTTGCAATTATTATTATTATCTATAATTGTTATTATTATTATTGACTACAGACTAGAACTGGTCAACAATATTTTCGACTTTGCTTTTCCGTCACCGATAACGACTTATTCATGGTTAGCGAAACGTTCCCTGTTATGTGCTTCCGGTACCTAATGACCTAATGAAGTATTAGCCGTTAGATCATTGCAAATGATATCGAACAATTTAGCTTTATTTCACGTCGAAGTGAATTAAGCATTTCTTGAAGCACTTACGCCTATGTACTAGAAATATTCGAGTATTCACATAATTAATGTGCAAATAGAAAAGGAAATTAGTATCGAAATGTTTATAACTGAAATGAGTAAGTACGGCACTAATGTTTCGATGAATATAGACAGCAATTAATAATCGACTTAGCACAGAATGTAAAAGCCGCATGTTCAAAATAAGGTAGTTTATTCATTAAAAGGTGAAGATTCGAGCATCTTATACATAAGAACGTTTATGCCAACGTGAGCATACTTGTACAACGGGGAAGAATAAAAACACCAACAACATCCCAAATAAAAGATTCATGACTAAAGGAAACCGATTCAACTTTCTACAAACTAACGCGTCAACTATCATAAAAAATCAACGCGTTCTACATATGAAAAGCGGAGTCAAGAACGAACGATGAGTGCTTTTCTATCTTGACCAATGCCTATCCATCGGACTGAAAATAAAGATGGAATTTATGGCTGTGACCGAAATATGCATGTCAAATGCACTATATTTTTGAATAAGACAACAGATTTCAGTTTCGTACAAAGTTTTTTGCCATATTTGTATCATACATGCACATAGGGGGGTGGGTGGGGGTATGGTGGGGTATGGTTGGGTGGGGTGGGGGTGGGTGGGGTGGCGGGGTATTACTTCCCGCTAAAGGGTCAGCCAGACAGGCACTGTCCGGCTATTTTGAGCTGACGGAAGGTTTTTTGCATCATTTTTGAGGTCAAAAGCAATAAAAATGTCAACATTTTTCCGGCGCTTAGCGCCAGATTAGTACTTTTATGTACTTTCTTACCCAAAAAGCGTCAAAAATTGATCAATTTCTCTATTTTTAGTGTAACTTCAAAATGATATAATACAGTTTAAATAGACTGAAAATGCTTTAAGAATGCGAAATTACCACGAAAAGACCTTTTATAGGCTATTTAGTCTACTTAGGTCGTTTGAACAACAAAGAAAATTAGTGCAAAATTGATTTGAATTTCTGAGATTTTACCCCCACCCCTGCCGACCCTGACCTTATGCACCTATGATTTGTACACATAGCTACAAATGTTTTTTAGGACAATATATTGCGATTTTTTCAGCATCTTCTAAGCATTTTGCAAGAAAAGTTCTAAAAATTTTATCGTAATTGCTGTCTATTTGTGTAACTACAGACACGTGTTTTAAAAACAGCAGACTTTCCAAAAACTGTAATACTGTCCCGTCCCTTCATTTTAGAAAATTTGCTCTAACAATCTTTAAGCACTTTTTGTAGAATCTCACCAATTTTGGTTAATGAATGATCCTGTTGAAGTCAATAAAAAACACAGAAATGCTTGAAGCTTGATGTACCTCAAATCAGCTCTTCAATTCATAAACGTAAGTACTGGCCATACATGGGCAGATGCCAAATTCTGGGGGGGGTCAAAACCGGCAAAAATCTCAAAAACATACCCAAAATTCAATTCTGGGGGTTACTGATTTCGGCGGGGAGTTTACGGATTCTGGGTGGGGTGTTAACCCCCATGCCTATATGTGATACTGGCATTTATGAATGTCTACTCAGTCTTATAGATTTTGAAAAGCGAAGTAACACTTCATTATGTGCAGCATACAATAAACCCTTTCTGATCACAATTTTGCGTAGAATTTTAGTAAAAATTCGCAAAAATAACGTCAAATTCACTAAGGATGACAAAAACTTCATCAATAAAAAACGGTACGTACTTGTACGAAAGGGTTCGATACAAGAAACAGTGGCTGCGTGCATACCTGGGCATGGGGGGTTTGGGGTTTGCACCCCCCAGAAACCAAAATACCCCCCAGAATTAAAATTTTGAATTTTTCTTGTTTCTTTCACAATTTTTTGATGCCAATGGATAGTGCTCCATGAGAAAGGTTAAAAAATTGTCTTTTTCGCCATACCACCATTTTTAAGGCCATTTTTTGACCTTTGAAAAAGTCTTGCACCCCCAGAACTTTGGTACCGCCCACATATGGCTGCATGCCCTGTGCAGACAGAATAGCTTTCATCTTCAAGTAATCCTTTATGAGAAGGGCGAGTCTCAGAAAAAAAATAAAAATTAATCTCACAAACAGGAAATGAACTATTCAAATTTTAATTTAAAAAAATCAGTATATTCAGATCATCGCGACAAATTCAAAATTCAACCAAATATACGAGTTTGCAGATCGACACTGCGCTTTTAATTTTTCTGTATTTACTTTTTAATTGCTCTTATTGATCGAAAATTCGTCGGTAGAATCGCTACTTATATATTTTCGCATCGCATATAAAAAGCCATTTTCGGAACACCATTTGTTCAGTTCCATTAATTTCCTGAGAAATTTTTCACTCATGTTTAACAATGGAAGACTATCATCAGATGAAAAAAGTCTTATTGACGTACGCCCATTGTTTTCAAACCCCAAAAAATGTACTTTAGAAATTCATTAATTTACATTTAAATTTTAAAAAATTTGAATTTAATTTTTTCATTTTATGAATTTTAAACTTCAACTTTAAAAGTGAAAAACAAATGCCGAATAAATAACTAAAATAAATATATGAAATCAAACCAAATAGTGCGAAAAGTACATAAGTACATTTAGTTGTAAATAGTACATAATAGTTGGTTTCATACATATAACAGGGGAATGGAGGTTTGGAGCATAGGTGGGCAGCACCAAAATTCTGGGAGGTGCAAGATTTTTCAAATGTCAAAAAATTGTCTTAAAAATGGTGATATGGCGATGAAACACCATTTTTCAACATTTCTTATCAAGCACTATCCATTGGCATCAAAAAATTGCGAAAAAAACGAAAAAAATTTCAAAAATTGAATTCTGGGGGGTATTTTGGTTTCTGGGGGTATTCAACCTTCTGGGGGTGCATTTCCCCCAACCCCATACGTGTACGTGTTAATTGGAGGATCCCCACCCGAAGTTTGACGTCATCCCATCCCCCAAAGTCAGAAAATTTTTTGATCCCCTCCGATTTTTTTGGAAAAATCTTGCGTTTTTTGACAGTTCATGTGTGTTTTATGACCAAATATTGAAGGTCATTTATCCCTCCCCCTCTCCTAAAAATACCCGGGACTCCCATCCACCCAAAATTTCGAGCCATTACATGTATGGTTGGTTTTAAATCTTAATTAGGTAACAAAAACGTTTGCCATTCAAGTTTCATTTCGAGCCAGATTTAAGACTTTATCGTCTGCAAAGCGTTCTATTGTTGGTTAAATAGATCGACACACTCACTTTAAACTGAAATAAATGCATTACTTGGAACTTTCATAAACTCTTCAATGCTTTCTACGTAATGCTGAGCTTTTTCGGGCAGAAGATTAAATTGCCTGATATTCGAAGTGTCGCTTAACCAGCCGGGAAAAGTCGTATAAATTACTTCCAGCCGTTCAAAGTCCTTCAAGTTGGCTAAAATCAAGGATCTTATTAGGCATCAGAAACTGTTAAGATGAACTTGATAATTCCAGCAACCTAAAAACTAATCGACTTTTATAAACAAAGAACTAGATCTTAGGATTTCCTCTAATCCGCTTCTTCGTTTAAGAAAGACCTGATAAGAAAAGAATGAAAACCGCCAAATTACATATGTAACACGCCTCTAGTCATAAATTTTTTCATGCGATTATTAGAAAAGTTTTACCACTGATGTAAAGCTTATAATTATGCATCGTTTCATTCCTCTATCTTAACTTTTCAATTGGAGGCATGGAAAAAGTAAGAAATATCAGGACAAACGTGAATACAAGTCGTAACGTTTGCTAAAAAAATCGTTGAAATTATCCTAAACTTATGAAAATGGTAGCTTTCATGCTATTTCAACGATTATAATTTTTCATTTGCAGCTTAATTAAGCTGAAAAATTAAGGCCTTTTACCCCTGAAAGACCTTCATACCGGCAATATCTTCTTGAATAGTTGCAAGATGCAAGAAGATATTGAATATCTATACAATACAATGGCCTTTTAAAAGATGGATAGTATGCGACTAATTTTTACATAAATTTGTGCTCATTCGTAGAACGTCGACAGATTAGCTTTTGTTTAAAGTCTAAATGAAAGCCTTCCTCCTGCATATAAAAAAGGAAAAACTCGCAAAATTCAGATATCATGTCTAGCTTCATACATCATTATTTACTTTCTATTAAAGTTTGCTTTAAATTCTGTTTTTTGCTCTTTATTTATTATTTACAATCACAACACTACAGTCAATAATTCCTGACTCTGACATAGTACATGTACCACAGCTTTTTGTATTCAACAAAGATTTTTTCCCGATTTACAAAGACTTTTCGGAACAATCTTTTTATGTACATGTACAAAGATTTTTGGGGAGGACAAAAACTGTAAAAAGGTGTAAAATACCCAAACATTTACGGCACTTCGCGCCGAAAAGAGTAATGTCTGTTCTATGTAATCTTAATAATAATAGAATTTGCGTTTAGAGAGGAAAAATGTCGAATTGTTCGGAGCATCGCGCCATTTTGGGGCGATTCTGGGTATTTTTGCCGTCAAAAACCCATAAATTGGCTAAAATACACCACAAATGTCGAAAAACCCTGTTTTACAAGACTAAAAGCGCTACTGTGCCATGAACCCAGAAATTTCCATGTATTAAATGTACAAAGACTTCTGGGGACCATCTTTATACATGTACAAACGGGCCTTGTACAAAAAACACTATTGTACATATACAGCGAGTGCGAATTTTATGAGCCCCCTACAGCTATAATGGGACACATATGGAAGGTGCGGTTTTTTCTGAAGATAGATAATAAAAAAGATTTTGCAGACCTTTTTGTTTACTCTAAATACCGAGTGTGTAACGAGCGTGTAAAGTTTTGGCGTAATGTTATAGCATATATAAATCTTTGACAGTTGGAGTGTAAAGTTCGAAATCAGAGATGTAAAATGGACAAAAACAACACGTTTTTCCCTTATTTTGATTGGTAAATATTTCAAATATTTTGCGGACAGAAGTTTTTCACATACCAACGTACTACAATTCAAAGCCTACCAACTGGCCAAAACCGAATTTCTTTACAATTCATGGTGAGCTAGGTTCAGATTTTTAAAGCTTACAAGATGGTGGAAAATACGTTTTTGTCCGTTTTTTGTTCGCCAATTTCTCCGTTTAGAAGTCGAGATAGGTCGAATAGAATAAAAATAAAGTACTTTCTAAGGGGTAAACGTCACAGCTAATAGCGTTTATTTACATCAATATTTAGCTTTTTAGGGAGGTATAAAGTCAAAAATTGGGTGTGTTAAACGCGTTTCTGTCTTGTTGTTTTCTGCCAACTTCTCCGGTTATGAGTCTATACATGATCTCAAGTCTATAAATCGAATGTGATACTCTAGTTAGGCGCGTCTGTTTACACTTAACACTGGCATAGAGTGGTTTACATCTGATATTTATTTTTCATCAAGCCCTTGTGGAGACTAAATCTAACCTTTAGTTAGTTTACTTCCAGAGCGCTGCAAAACGTGAATTTTATTCGAAATATGTTCCGTAGGCTTAGGATTACGAATCTCACTGTATGTTTTCTTTACACGCAGTAGTTATGTTAAGTTCACACGGAAAATTAAAGTCAGTTTCAGAGCGTTGCAGAAGCTTAATTTTATTTCAAAATTTGCCATGTAACGTCAGGATTACAAATCTGAGCGTAAGTGTTCTTTAACCCAATAATCGCGTGAAGTTTATGCTGAAAATCTTCGTTCTGTTTAAAGAAGGTAAGGTTGTTTTGTTAAAAAAATAATGCTGATGTTCAAAGCAATATTGTTTTCGGCACTCTAGGACTGCTGTCATTATTGTGGTATGTTACCGTATGTGTTTACTGACTGATTTACTCAAATCATGCTAATTAAAAGTAGGGTACTAGCAAATAAAAATGCTCCGATGGAACAAAACAGACAAATATACTTGCGATTGGATTATTAAGGATGTAAAAGGAGGGGACTAGAAAAAAGCTACCTGTGTATGCCTAAAGTCGCAAAATCTGCTAAAAATAACACTTTCTCTAAGCAACACAAAAAATCGAAGTATATTCCGCGGCCTCTGAAAAAGTGTTACTTTCTTTAAATATTTTCAATGCTTCACCTAAGAGTGTATAAACATAATCTGAAATCTTTACTTTTTTGTAAATTGCTTGCAAAATGCAACGCAGACTTGTACTCAAAGGTGTTTTATTTTTTATCATGAGCAATATAGCAAGCAAACCTGGCGTCAATTGATTAGTGCACACAATCGTTGCAGGCATACAAGTGTACCTACATTAGTCCGATTCACGTAAGTTTACGTGTTCCCTACTGCTTTAAACCAACAATTTCCTTGATTGTCTTGAATGCATTGTTTCTTGCTATTTCATTCAATTGGCTTGCAAAGTCTCTCCTTGTTTACTCCGTCTAATTTACCATAGCTAATTTGCTGCTTTTTCAATCGTTTTTTGGTTGAATACACACATTCCCATAGGGGTTAGGGGGTTCGAAACTCGAATCACTGTCAGATGATTTTGAGCTATCAAACATTTTCTGCATGATTTTTGGGTAAAAAAGCAGCAAAGATGTTAGAATTTTTCGGCGTCTGCGCGTGTTTACCAATAAAATACCTAGAATGAAGTTAAAATGATCTGAAAAGTCTAAGTTTTTGATGAGTACTTATAATTTTTACTTACAAGAAGTGACGAAACTAGACAGAATTGAACAAATAGTACTCTAAAATGCAATTTTTCACTATAAAACATGTTACATACGATGTTTTAAGAATTTTTCATATTTGACCTGCAAAAAAGCTAGAACTCTAAATAAAGTGGTCCCAAATTTTTGAATTTAACCCTCTGAACTTCCAACCTTGAGAAACTACAGTTCAATAGTGTAGTTCAATCTGCAGGCCGCAGAATATACTTCAATTTTTAGCGTTGCTTAAAGAAAGTTTCATTTTCAGCAGATTTTGCGACTCTAGGCATATACACAGGTAGCTTTTTCCTAGTCTCCTCCTTTTACATCCTGAATAATATACAATCCCAAATATATTCGTCTTTTTTTATTCCATCGGAGCATTTTTCTTTGCTAGTATGTATATACACTTATAATACCTGTCATATACCTAATACAAATCACTCTTTCAATATTATATCAGCTTAAATGAGTTTAACAGAATGAATGTTGATTTGAAGTTTAAATATAGCTATAATCACTATATGCTAAATAAAAATGAATTATGGACTACACAACATATCACGCAGCAAGTGATGCTATCTAATTCATATCATTTGGCCAATAAGCTTGTTGCGACTGTCCCAAAAATTAGGGACAAAAAGCACGGATATATATGTATACATACAGGCTCGTATTCAGGATTCGGCCAGGAAGCCGGGCGGACACAACACCAATTGGTCTATAAGTCGAAAAATTCGTCGAAATAGCTATCGAAAACCGTATTTTCCGACATAAAAAACGTAATTTTTGGTCGTGCTCAGGCCAAAATTATAAAAAATACTTCGCATCCGGCGCGAAGCGCTGAAAATTCCAGGATTTTACGACAAAGGCTTTCGATTTTTCCATCTTTCTGTCCATTATCTAACCTTTCGAAATTTATTTCCGGCGAAGGGGGAGGGGGGCGGGGCGGCCAACCCTCTCGAAAGGGGCAATTCCCACGTAGCAAGGACAAGCAGTGGGCAAGTAAGGACACAAATTCACAAACTAAGAAATGGCTATAAGTTCATAAAACACAATTTTCGGCCAGAAAACGATATTGTTACGTGAAAAATAAAATCTTTTAACCCCAAACCCATGTATTTGGAAGATAATATAATGATAAATAGTTTACTAACCTGGCATATAACTAATCTGTTTTCCATCCAGCTTATAAGCGACTGCTACGTTAATTTCTTCAAAAACATCCAATACGTCGATTTTTGTCAAAGCTAAGCTAAAAAAAGAATATACGAAACGAAGATAAAGCATCAGCACATCGAGACTTTAAGCAAGCTTTAACGGTAAAAAAACGCAAATTCCGAAATAATAAATAATTATGTCCCAGAATTTCAGGCTGGCTGAAATCAAACTTAATAGATCCGGTGACGTGACGTACAAATTAGAAACAAAAAAAGCATTATGGAAGAACTTTAGGACGTCAAGTATAATATTGATAAGATAAGTGCAAGACATAGACAATTACTAATCATATTTTCTACCGAATGAATATGCAATGCGCCAATCCGACTTCTTTGGCTAAACTATAGAGCAACCCAAATGCCAGTAATACATCAACTTACGCCGTATATCCATTGATGTAATTCGAATATTTCAAAAGAACTAAATCGAGCCAACCGCACCTCCGCGGCCTACCCGTAGTTACGCCATATTCGTGGCCAACTTTTCTGAGTTTTTCTCCGATTTCCTGAGCACACACACACTATATATATACAGGCCCGTATCTTTTATTTCGGGGGGGGGCCGAAAATTTTTGAGGCCAGATATCTCGAGAATTATTAGGAGATGGGCGAAATTAAAGGCAGTTTTGAGCGTATCTCGGCGAGCTCTATACGATGGTGAAGAAAAATTTCAACAAAAAAATTAAAAAATTTTTACTTTATTTCATATTGATATACAGCGAATTTATCATTTAAGCTGATTTCTCATCACTTAATCGACGAATTATTTCTTACCTCTTGCCTTTATACTTAATCATTGTGCTTTACAGAGAAAAACAATACGGATAACGAATAATTCGGCGCCAAGCGCCGAAAAAATTTGACATATTCTGCATGTCAAGTCTCAAATTTGAGATGTTTTGAGCAGGTCAGAAGACAAAAAACCTATATAAACAATAAATACGGCGCGTAGCGCCGGAAAAATTTCATGTTTTCCATGTCATAACTCAAATTTGAGCTGTTTTGAGTGAGCTAGAAGGCAAAAACTATAGCTAAACAATGAATCCGGCGCAAAGCGTTAGAAAAAAAATTGACATACTCTCTATGTCTAACTCAAATTTGAGCGGTTTCCAGCGGTTTAGAAGACAAAACCTTACATAAACAATAAATCCGGCGCGAAGCGCCGGAAAATTTTGAGTTTACTAGCTCAAAAGTACGCTAAAAACCTGTTTTGGCGGTGTTTCAGACCCACTTCGCCAATTTTTTCATTTTTCCCTTTGGGGGACCCTTGGGAAAAACAAAAATTTTTTCCCATGTCGGGGGGCAGGCCCCCGCCCCCCTGGATACGGGCCTGTATATATATATATATATATATATATATATATATATATATATATATATATATATATATATATATATATATATATATATATATATATATATATATATATATATATATATATATATATATATATAAATATATATATATATATATATATATATATATATATATATAAAACTTAAAAGCATGCATTTGAACATAGGTAGGTAAGATGATAGTAGTACAAATATTCACTAGAGTATGCCGAGCACAAATCAGGAGCATGAATTGAAGTCATCACTGAATTTCCACTGAAACTGACATCGCACCATACATGAAACGGCTCGAAATTTTTGGGGGCTCACGGCCATTTTTAGAGAGGGGGGTTGAAGACCTCCGAATTTTTAGCCAAAAATTACCAAAAACGCCTAAAAACGGCCAAAAAATTTGATTTTTTCCAAAAAATGGGGGAGGCTCTAAAATTTTCTGGCTTTGGGGGAACGGAGGGACGTCCGACTATGGGTGGAGGATCCCTTCGACACCCTCTTACATGTATGCATCGCACTGCTTCACATGACTCCAAAAAAGCACTTCAATTTTTCTTTTTAAAATCTATTTCGAGAATTTTCAATTCAACTTGCGAACAACAAATATTTGTCAGTTGTCATGTCCCCGAAAAAATTTTTGGCTTTATTAAGCACGACTATACACCCTATAGATAAATAAGACTAATCAATTAATAATAATTACTATAAGCCAAATCAATCTGTTAGCACAGACTTAAATTGCTCTTACATCATGCAGCTCAGTTGGGAACGGGCCATCGCCAACTCTGGTCTGATACGCTTTTACAACGCCAATTATGTCACTTAGACTTTGAGGCGGAATACCAAGTCCGGTCATTACGCCACCGATCGAACAATTAGAACTTGTTACGTAAGGATAAGTACCAAAATCATAGGAAGCGCGTTAACGCGTAACTACTTATATAATATAATTGGGTACCCCTAAAAAGTGACCCCCCTACAGCAACGCTGGAACATTTTTTGGGAAGTGCGGTTTTTTAGGATAGATAATTAAAAATCCGGATGTGCTATTTTTAAGGTTTACACTCATACCGAGTGTGTAATGAGCATGTAAAGTTTCGGCGCAACTTTATGGCATATAAAAACTTTTGACGGTTGTCGAGAACAATTTTTAAGTAACTCAGCGTAAACGCCTCATACAATTTAATGTTAAAGAATTGTAGAGGATGAAATCCTCTAAAAATAGAAATTTTTTGTTTTTTGAATTTCGTATTAGTTCTCGAGGCAGAGTGTAAAGAGTGTAAAAATCTACGGGTGCAAAGACAGATTTCGGTCGCGTTTTTTACTTATTTCTGTCTGTCAACAACTCCATTTATGAGTCGAAAAAACATTTCTGCTTACCTACAAATTCTTCTACACTCAATGCGGACTTAGATCCAGAGGTTTAAAGTTTGCAATGTAGTGGATAGTGTAAAAAACAGGTTTTGTCTCAGATTTCTCCGCCAACTTCTCCGGTTATCAGTCGGGACAAGTTGAATAGAATAAAAACAAAGTACGTTCGTTCTAGGGGCGAACGTCGCAGCATTGCGTGTAAAAAACTCAATATTGAGTTACTTCTGGAGGTGTAAACTTCGAAATCAGGGGTATAACACGGGGTGAAAAAACACGTTTTCGTCCCTTTTTTGATTGGTCAATGTCTCAAATAGGATATGGAACTAAAGGTTTTCCCACACAAACGTACTACATCTAGAATGCTACAAACTGGCCCAAACCGAATTTCTTTACATTCAATGGGGGCCCCAAACTGAATTTATTTACACTCAATGTAGAGTTAGCTTTAGATTTTTAAAGTTTACACTCTGCCGGTGCACGAAAAACACGTTTTTTCTACCTTTTTTAGTTTGTCAACTCCGGCGGTTATAGATCAAGACACGCAAAGTACACTGAAAATAAAGTACACCTCAAAGGTTACACATCACACTTGGACGCGTTTCTTTAAACTCAATACTGAGTTAGGTGTGAAGGTGTAAAGTTTAAACTCTGGTGTAAAACACGTTTTCTATTGACTATTCTAAAAATCAAGTAAGTATCGGCGGTTACAAACCACATTTTGTATAAATACTCTGCACTCAATACTGAGTTATTTCTGGAGGTGTAAAGTACCAACTCTGTGCTGAGAAAACGTTATTGCAATTATTCTGTCGGCTAAGTTCCCCGTGTATGAATAGGTATGTCCGCACTTATGTAAAAAATTAGGAAAAATCTAGGAACGTCTTAAAAGTTACACATCGCAGTAAGATGCACTTCTTTACACTTAATATTGACTTAGTTTTGGAGGTGTAAAGTTCTACGTCTGGGGTGAAAAACACGTTTCTGCATCGGTTTTGTTCACGATCTTCTGCCGTCATGAGTAGGGACATGATCTCAACTCTAAGAACGCTTTGCGCTTTAGGGTCTTACATTCTACTGAACGAATTAGTTTGCAGTCAATTGAGGTGTTAAGTAATTTACACTAAAGGCTTAATTTCGCTCCCAGAGTGTTGTGGACGGTCAATTTTTCTGTAAAATATTATTTGGAACATCAGGATTACAAATCAGATTTTAAACATTCTTTACACTCAGCAGTTGTGTAAATTTTGCACTGAAAATTAACTTTAGCTGAAGAGCATTGCCGAAGGTGAAGTTTTTTAAAATGTCCTCCGAAACATAAGGATTTCTCCCTACAATCAGGAAAACGAAGTTGACTGCAATTCTCTTTAGACCTCCTAGTTGTTTAATCTTTACGCTTCAGGCTAACTACATGTCTGTGAGGTTGTACTTGAAATTAGGGATGCACCGATATGGGTTTGGCCGATATATAGGCTGGCCGATATATCGGCGAATCATGGCCGATAATATCGGCCGATATCGGCCGATATTTTGGCCGATATGTCGGCCGATATAAAGAATTATAGTAAATGCAGGGATGATGTACTCAGTAATTCCACAGAATGAGCAGTCAATGCTTCATGATCCTGAAATTTAAGTACAATAAAACAATAAGAATCATATCTCGGAAATGCAGGTTGAGTGCATGATGCTTTGAATAAGAATCTTACTAATGCTGCATTGACTCTAATTGCCTAATATGAGCATAAAATTCTGCCAGATTGGGAGTTTCTCTCTATTTTTGGGAGTTTCCAACTTTTTCTGGAAAGTTTTCAATCTATAATCAGTTGAGTGATGGGTGTTCTCGATGCACTTTTTGAATTTTTTAGGGGCTTGTTGCCTACACTGTGAACATGATGTTAGAATGTTTCTAAGAAATAACCTGAGTTTTATTTTTCAAAAGTCATATTTGGCAACAGTATGAGCATGATGTATATAATCGCAGTATCATGTGTATTTTCCAGTTATTTTAGCCGACTGCCTGATGCATGTTTTATGAGCACGCCAGACAAATCTCTACAATATTTACCAGTTGCTGATTTGCAGAATTCTTTTTTGGTGGATCTTTTGAATCCTTAGGGTGTTGATTTCCTCTTCTTACCTTTTTAAAAAATTCTCATTTGACAAAGTCATGATTATGAATTCATCATTTGTTACATAATCAATTCGATATATTGTCCTTATTGTGGACCAACATGAACTTTGCTTTTTATTTTAGCTTAATCTTTCCTGTATAACTACGGTACAATGGCTAGTGCTATATGGAAATACTTTACAAAATCTGTGGATGTATCAAAAGCTAAGTGCAACGCTTGTGACCAGCTAGTTTCGAGAGGCGGAACAACAGGAAAAACCGCTACTACTTCGAACATGATTTCGCACTTGAAAACTCGCCACACAGAGGAATACTCAAAATACTTTGCTGAAACACAGGAGAAATCGTTGAAATCAGTTTCTGAGCAGCAGGCAACCTCAGATGCAGCGAATTCCTCTCGTCAAATGACATTGGTTGAAACCACACCTGGGCGTGGGGGGTTTGGGGGGTATGCACCCCCCAGAAACCAAAATACCCCCAGAAATCAAAATACCCCCAGAATTCAATTTTTGAAATTTTTTTTCGTTTTTTCGCAATTTTTTGATGCCAATGGATAGTGCTTGATGAGAAACGTCGAAAAATTGTGTTTTTATCCCCATACCACCATTTCTAAGACCATTTTTTGACTTTCAAAAAATCTTGCACCCCCCAGAATTTTCTTGCTGCCCACGTATGGTTGAAACTATTGAGAGAAAAAACGATTCGACGTTGATCACCCTAGAGCGAAAGAAATTACTAAATTGATTATGGAAATGATTGCAATTGACTACCAACCATTCTCAGTGGTAGAAAACCAAGGATTTCAAAAATTGATTTCAAATCTAGAGCCACGTTATGTAATGCCAAGTCGACGATATTTCCGTGACACAGCCCACCCGAAATTGTTTAAGACCATTGAGCAGGGTGTACGAAGTCAGCTTGAAGATGGCTCTATATTGTGTTTCACCACGGATCTATGGACATCAAAAGCAAATAACGATGCATTTATAAGCTTGACAGCTCATTTCATCAACGCCAATTTCATTCAGAATCATTTTGTGCTTGCTGTAAAGCATGCACCAGGACACCATACGTCAGCATCAATAGGCGAACTACTGAATTCGATTTTTCGCATTGGAATATTGAGCATGATCGAATTCATGCCATTGTGACTGATAATGGATTTAATATGGTTCGTGCAGTGAAGGATTCTTCTCTCAATCATATTCCCTGCATAGCTCATTCATTGCAATTAGTCATTAATGATGAATAATTGGCACAAAGAAGCGTCTGTGATATTCTAGCTATGGGAAGGAAGTTGGTTGGACATTTCAAGCACTCACAGTTGGCTTGTAACCGCCTCAAAGAAATCCAACTTGGATTAGGTGTTGCTCAACATGTGCTCACCCAGGATGTTTGCACCAGGTGGAACAGTAGTTTCTACATGCTAGAACGATTACTAGAACAGCGAAGAGCATTGAGTGCATATTGCGTGGAAAATAAGCTGAGCTGCTTTAATCCACATCAGTGGTCACTGACTGAGAAAATCGTCAATCTATTACAGCCATTTGAAGAACTGACCAGACAAGTTTCACAAAAAGATGTTACTGTGTCAATGATTATACCGGATGTCTATGCTTTGGCAAAATTTTTATCTGGCAATGCTAGCAATTTCAGTGGCATTCAGACTATGAAGAATGAATTATTGCAAAAACTCAGCGAGCGATTTGTTTTATTAGAATCGAACAAAACTTGTGTTATTGCGACTATTCTAGACCCTCGGTACAAGAATAAAGTTTTCCGAAGTCAAGAAAATGCTGTGACTGGTAAACAGTGGTTGACTGACCTAGTGAAAGAAAAGAAGGACAATTCGGATCTACGTGTTTGCCAGCCTCCCCCAGCAAAAGCTCAAAAATTGACCAGTTTATGGAGCTTTCTAGATGATGTTGCCATTGATTCGAACAGTCCCAATTCAGGCGTAGATGAAACTAAAGAAACTACCAAATATTTCGAAGAAGCTCTGATAGCCAATACTTGCAATATTTTTGAATGGTGGCGTAATAATAAAGGACGTTTTCCTGTGCTTGCCAGCACTGCCAGAGTATACCTGTCAGCCCCAGCATCAAGCGTCGAAAGTGAGAGGCTATTCAGCACAGCAGGAAAAGTGCTTACACAACTGAGAAATCGACTTAAGCCGAACATTGTAGAGGAACTCTCATTTTTGAAAGGAAATGCAGTACTGTGGTCTTGATACTTGATGTCAATTATGCTTGTAATTGAGAATATAGTGAAATACGTTTTTAGTAAAGTTCCTTTTGATGTATGCAGTGGCATTTTTGAAATTCTTTGTCAACTATCCATTTTCTTATGAAATTCTAGAAATTTAGAAATTATCGGCCAAAAACTGGCCGATAATGGCCGATACTGATATATGAAAAACAGGCCGATATATCGGCCGCCGATATATCGGTGCATCCCTACTTGAAGTTCTTGAGTTTTATTACAAACTGTTCTCCGAAAAATCAGGATTACGAATCTAACTTTGGTTTTTTGTGACTCAATGGCTATGTGAAGTTTAAACTGAAATTTGATTTTAATCTCAAAACATTGCTAGAGGTAACTTTTTTAAAAGACTATTCTTGTGTTATTCAAGTACTTCGTTTGGCAAGTTACTTCTAAGTTTATTGATCGAATCACTCAAATCGTTTTAATTAAAAGTAGAGTACTAGCAAAGAAAAATGCTCCGATGGAACAAAAAGGACAAATATACTTGGAATAGCAGATTATAAAAGACACAAAATAAGGGGACTAGGAAAAGTTACATATGCACGCAAAAATCATCAGAATCTGTTAAAAATTAGATTTCTCTAAGCAACACAAAAATCGAAGTAGCTGCCTCTAAAAACAGAGGGTGTCCTCCAAAACATTTCTCCCTGATTTAGTGAAGAGTTTGGAGGGAAACTTTGGCCTGTGCTAAGTGGCCGATTTACTTGGAGATCGCTTTCGCATATTCAAGACAATATGTAATCAATATTCAGTTAAGGCTCAACAGCAGTGTTTTTTTGTGCAAGGTCCATTTGTACATGTACAAAGATGGTCCCCAAAAGTCTTCGTACATGTTGTACATGCAAATTTTTGTGTATTATAATATAGCACAGTAGCGATTTTAGTGTGGTAAAACAAGGTATTCGATATTTGGGTAGTGTATTTTAGCTAATTTATGGGTTTCTGACGCCAAAAATTACTAAAAATTGTCTCAAAACGGCGCGGAAGCGTCGAAAAATTTGACATTTTTCCATTCTAAATGTAAATTCTGCCATTTAAAGATATATAGGACTGCTCATTTCGGCGCGAAGCGCCGAAAATTGTTGGGAATTTTACACCTTTTACAGTTTTGTCCTCCCAAAAATCTTTGTACATTTTGTGTTCACAAATTTTTGGGTACTATAATATGGTACAGTAGCGATTTTAATGTGGTTAAAACAGAGTTGTTCGATTTTTGATAGTCATATTTAAGCTAATTTCCAGGTCTCTAAAGCAAAAATCACTAAGAATCGTTTTAAAACGGCGCGAATCGCCGAAAAATTTGACATTTTTCCTTTTGGAATGCAATTTCTGCCATTATAAAGATATATAGAACACACAATTACTCATTTCAGCGCGAAGCGACGAAAATTTTTGCGAATTTCAGACCCTTTTTGCAATTTTTGTCTCCCCAAAAATCTTTGTACATATACAAAGACGGTCCCGAAAGTCTTTGTACAAACGGAAAAATCTTTGCCGAGTACAAAAAGAAACACTGCTCAACAGATGAATTATGACATTCGCATCATGCTGTTTGTTAGACTCTACAGTTATACGTGTTATGCTAGCATGATGGCATGATGTAGGTTCATTTTCTCCGGCTCCGGCATTCTACAATGAGCTCCGGTCTATCATTATGCATTGTTGCATTTATTTGCATAATTATCTCGCTCACTCTTCTTGCGCCGTGTCCTAAATTCTTTGGCGCAAAGCTCTTTGCACATAAAGTTGAAAAACCCACCGCAGATTACTGCAGACCCCAAGAATTTAATGTTTAGTCACACTTTTGGCAATTTTTGGCGATTTCACCACCCCTCTCCCCATAATTTTCTTCTTGCTGCCCATATAAGTATGCCATTGCAAGAGCGGCCGTTTGTACTTACATTTAGTTAAGAATAGTAAAGAAAATGATTTGTCGTTTTCTCCAATTCAGATTGATAAGTTCTTTTAAAGAATAAAGTATCCGTTATTCATTTCTCAAACTGAGGCCACAACTACCTTCTTCTGTAGGCCGCAAAATATACTTGATTTTTGTCTTGCTTAGAGAAATCTGATTGTTAACAGATTCTGATGATTTTTTACGCGCATAGGTGACTTTTCCTAGTCCCCTGCTTTTACGTCTTTAACAATCCGCTATTCCAAGTATGTTTGTCCTTTCTGTTCCATCGGAGCATTTTTCTTGGCCAGTTAAATACATACATACTTAAACAAGTTTAAAGCGAAATACTAATTAAAACTCGTCACGATAAGAGCGTAAAATGAAATGCATGGATATAATCAGATTGTATGCATGTAGGTGCTCGGGAAGTCAAGCTAAATGATCAATCGATGAAAACATGAACATATCAGGATTTATTTTCAACTGAAGATCCAAATACAAGCAATCCATTTAAAAATCTATCATTCTAGTCGCCTTTTCGTTTACATTAGTATTATAAACTATAGCCTGTTCTAGCTAGAGTATACTTGAACTAGACCTTCCTAAACGAAGTTAATTGTAGATGCACTATGACAGAGTTAGCAAAATATCAATTCCGATTTCAATACAAAGTAATGGGTACCTTTAGCGACTAATATTCCAAAACACACATGCACACTGGTGGGGTGTGGGGGCAGTATTTTTGTACAAGGTCCCATTGTACATGTACAGAGATGGTCCCCGAAAGTCTATGTAAATTTTGTACACGCAACTTTTTGGGTACTATAATATGGAATGATAGTGTTTGCAGTGTGGTAAAACATGGTTTTTCGACCTTTGGTAGTGTATTTTAACAATTTATAGGTTTCTGACAACAACAAATGCTAAAAATTGTCTCAAAACGGTGCGAAGCAGTGTTTTTTTTGTAAAGGGTCCGTTTGTACATGTACAAAGATGGACCCCAAAAGTCTTTGTGCATTAAATACATGTTAATTTTTGTGTACTATCATATGGTACAGTAGCGATTTTAATGCGGTAAAACAGGGTTTTTCAACCTTTGGTAGTGTATTTTAGCTAATTTGTGGGTCTCTACAGGCAAAAATCACTGAGAATCGTCTTAAAACGGCGCAAAGCGCCGAAAAATTCGACATTTTTCTTTTGAAATGCAATTTCTGCCATTATATAGATATATAAAACACACAATTACTCATTTCGGCGCCAAGCGCCGAAAATTTTTGCGAATTGTAGACCTTTTTTGCAATTTTCGTCTTACCAAAAATTTTCGGCACGTACAAAGACGGTACCGAAAAGTCTCTGTACATCGGGTAAAATCTTTGCCGAATACAAAAAAACACTAGTGCGAAGCGCCAATAAATTTGGTACTTTTGCTTTCTAAATGCAATTTTTGGCATTATTAAGTAAGTAGAACAGACAATTACTCATTTCGGCGCAAAGCGCCGAAAATTTTTGAGAATTTTAGACTTTTTTTAGTTTTTGTCTTCTCGAAAATCGTTGTATATGTACAAATACAGTCCCGAAAAGCCTTTGTATATCGGGAAAAATCTTTGCCGAATATAATTGTGTATGGGGTATCCCCCAACCTGGACTTTTAAAAAGCTTACCCCCCCTAAGACAATTCCGGACTGAAACCTATTGCTCGAACTATGAAAAAGCTTCAAATGGTGTGTTTCAAGCAAATATATGTAATTATTTTTCGAGCAGTGAACTACTCAATTCATTCATCCTGAAAATTTTCTTCCATTATTTCATACATACTTGATGTATAAGGCCATTCAATCGCCCTTATCGTAATTGTTTTCATGCTAGTTTAACCAAAATAGTAATGGAGAATAAAATATACAAAGAATTAAGTATCAAAATTTGTCAAAATTTGACATTAAATAGGTAAAAAATTACTTGTTTCCCCCTCACTAGGAAATTCGGTTTACCTCCTCCCAGAACTTTGACTGTGTGTATGTATGTTCCGAAAGCAGAATTTATTACATATGTACATACGTGCGATATCCCGGCGAGTGCTTTAAAACCAAATGTTTATAAGGCAAACCTGACATTAGTCTTTGGAGGCTGAAAAAAAAATTTCGAAAAAATCAAATAAATCGAACAAACTGTAGTCAAAAAAATTTGACACTTTTGAGCAAATAGATGGCTAAAAAGCTTAAAACAGCAGCTTTTTTCACGAATTTTCGGAAAATTTTGGAGAATCGCGAATATCCGGGGGCATCTCCATCCTAAGCCCCCACCAAGATTTTCTATGATGGTCATCTAAAAGTCCGTTTTACAAATTAGAAATAAAATTAAAAGTACTTTGAGAAATACTGGCTCGAAATTATGTTCGGATGTTCGGAATACCGGCTAAGAAGCAGCTGAAGTGATTCAAGATGCGACGCAAAGAAAGCCGCATTAGAATAGAAAAATATTTAATTTTAACATTTAACAATCGTTTGCAAGGCTCAGCATAAAAATCAAAACAGAACGATATATTTAAAAGTATTAAACCAAGGCACTAAGTGCTCATCTGATTACAACAACTGAAGTCAATGAAGGATTCATTCATAAAAATGACAAAATGCTTTCAAGATACATAAATTACAAAGTTGAATTGTAATGCTCATCATAACAAAATTTTAAATAAGAAATCTCACCAAAATCAATATCCAGTAAAACGCCATTTGCTCCTTCTACAAGAATTTTTTTCGGCGGACTTGAATTTAAGGCCTCGTTTAAGTAGCTAACTGAATCGCGCACAATGCCAAGTTCCCTTAATTTCGTGGCCAAGTCCTCAGAAAAATAACACATAAAATTTAGTTAAAGATAAAGTGAATAATTTAAGTTGAAAAAAATTAACATACGACTTCACAATGCATTATACTCGTACGTAGGTAGGCCCAGGCCCGTATTCAGGGAGGAAGTAACGGGGGTGACCAAACATGTAACGGCTCAAAATTTTGGATGGGAGGTCCCCGGCCATTTTTAGGAAGGAGGAAAAGGGGGTAATTCACCTTCAATTTTTGGCCAAAACGACCAAAAAACACTTAAAAAACGAACGGAAAATTCAATTTTTTCTAATAATCGAAGGAGGTTAAAATTTTCTGATTTTCTGACTTTAAGAGAATGGTGGGACGACCAACTTTGGATGGGGGATCCCCCATCCCCCTGCTACATGTTTGAAGGTGAACTAGAATTTTTTCAAAATTTTCAGCTGTGTATTAAAGTATACAGTTTTTTGTATTCCCCTGCTTGAAAATACTTAAATTTTCGGCAATTCGCGCCATTAATTCAACATATTTAAATCTTTTTCCTAAAATTTTTCGCTAGATAAAATTTTCTGCATTTTTCATCTTTAAAAAGGTGCAAAACTAAATTTAAAATAGCTAAAACGTCGAATTCTTGCATTGCATATCTTTGGATAACAACAAAGCTGAGCACAAAACGAAAGCTTCGCACTAGATATACTTTCTATTGTTTTAATGCGGAAAGCTACGAAATTGAGCAGGGAAAAAATGTCAAAAAAATTTCCGGCGCTTCGTGCCAGCTACAATTACTACATTGCCTATATTCAGAACTGAAATTCCCGGCGCTTTGCGTCAGATATAATTACTGCACAATTAAGTATTATAATTTGCATCTTTTTGCATTGCTTATTCACAAAAAGACCGCAAAAAATCGCTTAATTTTTATTTAATATCGATCCGAAAACGCAAAACACGTCGAAAAATATCCTTTTAGAACGTGAAATCGCTTACGAACGCATTATGTTTATAGATTTTCCAAATTATGAAGACCCAACTGAAATAACATCCTGGATACGGGTTGTATGAATAGCTGCTATCATGAATTTTTAATAAGAATTTAAATAGAACAACCTTATGAAAATTGATGAAATGACAATCATGCGGAGGTCAGAATAAAGCATAACCAGAAAACAGCTGGTCATAAAATACATGTAATACAAAAATATAATAAATATATGTAATAATGTATAATACTGCTTATTGAAGAGCCGCAGCCATTCTTATTGAAATTCAACGATAACTATGTATGTACAGAATTCAGTCGTATTTCGCAATATATGCATGAAAATTTTAAGGCAGAATGCATTCAATGACTTAACAATCACCTACTAATATTTAGAACAAGCAAGGCGCCTGCTACTTATGATCATAGTAAGAAAATCAAGACTGAAAAAAATAAGTATAATCATCCTATGTAGTATAAATAAGAGCTGCCAGAACTGAAAAACTCCGCAAAAATGCGCCTAAATAGATTAGCAATTAAAACAACTTCCGAGAAGAAATACAACTAATTCTAATCAACAAATTAAATGTTGAAAAAATCGATTATAGTTAGAATGTAAAGTGGAGAGCAGAAACAAGAGTTTTGGTGAAAGTAAATCTCTCTGCGTATTCGTCTAGTAAATAAAGTGTCGGGTGAAATAATATTTGATTGAATTTTTGAACAAATTTGGGAAATCTTAACGAGGAAGCCAACCAAGCGAAAATTCTTAACCTTTATTTATTTACATGCAGTGAATGGACACGCGCATTCGGACCTATCGACAGTGTAAAGTACTGAGTTTTACAGAAAAACGCAGCTTATTACACAAAGCAATAATAAAACTTCGTCTGTCGATATACATGAAAATCAAAGTATGTGTACAATAAATTGATTTTTACTCGGTACGTGCTCAGTTGGTCGTTTATGTTAAAATTCGGCAAAGAAAATTGTTTCGAGTACGAAGCGACTAATTTATTATATTTCTCCGCAAATAAGTCGAAATCTCCAATCAAATCTGCGACTCTAATGCCACTCCTCCAGTGCTGAATTATAATAATTTAAATAATCCGGTCAGAAAACGGAAAACACATTTCAAGAAAATTTCTAATTCGCAAAATAAGAATCAGAGGACGAAAAGAGTTGTACTGCGAGAATGAAAAGGTTACGCTACACACTATTCTAATAGATATGTTTACACGAGATTAGAGAAAAACAAGATTAAGTCATTCTTCACCGGGCTTGTTTATTAAGAAATAAAGGATATGCGTATATCCAAGGCCTACTTAAAATGCAACGTATGGAGAAAAACAATTATAAATTTAAAAAAATATATATTTTTTGCTTCTATTCATATTTAGATTCCATTATTAGATGCGTGGTTTTCAAATTTGATATCGACTCATTTTTAAATTACATTTATCAGCGAATTATCCCTCAAATGGTTTTCTTTAAATGCATGTACATAAGCTACATATATAAGAGGGTTGATCAATAAAGGCGTGGCTTTTTTGACAGTAATTGAGCTGCAGCAACGTTTTTCATATATTTGTATTTAAGGGCTTATATACCTGATGTGCATATTCCGAATTTCATAATTCTTGTATAGTTTTTCTTTGAGATATTTACTTTAAAATTAATCGTACCTGATAATTTTGGCCGAAAATTGAATTTTCGAGTAACAGAAGGTCATTTGGTAACTAATGCTCACGGGTCAAAAATCCACAGAAATTCGTGTCTAATTGAGTAACGTTCATGGAACTAGTGCCCTTGCTTTCAACAGTGCTAAAAATAGATTGCAATTTTCAGGGCTGGCCTGACGCACCCAAGAAGAAATTCAATCTGTTCATGGTTTAGCTATAATGCACCACCCCACAAAGCACGGCTTTCACAAGAAACTATGGTTGATTGCAGGCTCCACCAGATGGATCATTCGCCCTAATCTCCTCATTTGGTATCATTAGACATCCTGTCTTCCGAAAATTTAGCTCAAGTTTTAAGAAATACAGGTTTTTGCATGATAAGGTGAAATCTGAGTTGAACCCTGGTTTTGGGGGTCAAAGTTCAATCTTTAGGCGAGATAGCACAGAAGAGTAACACGAATGTTGGCTTGAGTGTTTGAGCATGTCTGATGACTTTGTTGAAAAATAAAGTATTGGTTTTGTCATATACTATTGTTTTTCACCAGGAAGCTATACCTTTATTGATCAACCCTCGTACATATTCAGCTGCGCCAAGTCAAAGTAGAACTTCTCCTGCTTATCAAGCGATTATATAGATAACACATGGACATAAATAAATGAATAAATGCATAAATAATATGCATTTATGAAATGAATGTTTACATTTATTAATTTATTATTAATCGCTCACATTTATGAATTCATAAATGTACAAATGAAATGAACCTTTTCAATTTCTGCAGAGCATAAACTTTTCTGTAATGTATAATAAACATTTATTATCAGTTGTAAACTGACAAATCCACATCGAGGAATGGTTAAAAATAGGCAAAATATTGCATACAAAGCATTTTTAAATGAAATTAAATGTATTTTTGCATTAAAAACGACTTTAAATTATTAACAATAGCTTTTACTTTAAATTATTAACAATAGCTCCTAAAGGAGCTAAACAACCAGTTCAATACGGTGATATCTATGGATTTTTCAATCCCCTCTGACCATCTGTACCCTGTTGAGTTGATCTACATATGATAAAAATTATGTAATCCTTATAATTAAATTAAAGAGATATGCTATCCAATTAAATATGACGTTTCTGTCGAAAATACGCTTACATATATGTCAAAGTAATACCTTTGTTGAATACGTAGGACCGATGCCTCTTTTCGTGGTTCCGATTCTAAATTAATAATTGTACAGCAATTAATGGTGTTCAGAGGATTTGAGCTATTCACGCAGTAAAATACGTTTCTGCAATTTTTCCGAGTATTCTCTTTAACGAATGACTTAATTAATAGTAAATACCGCATAATTTTTGACAGAAATTCAACAGAAATGAGAAAATATAAAATCTCTTGAAAAATTAGAGAAAATATGCGACTTTCCGTCGAAGCGAGAGATTTTTTTAGGACGTTCTATCGGGATGAAATCCCTAAGAATTAAGACAAACCGGGTTATTGAAGATATTACAATTGAAAAACATTGGAAATATGTAGCGAAAAACTTCGTCGATATGAACGGGAATACTGTAAGTAATAAAAATATAAGGCTAGGTACTTTTGATCAGCTCGTTCAGTCTCTTGCAAACCATCGACCGTCTGATGAACGTCGAACACTACAAGAAAATGCACTGATAAAAACCAGGCACGCATCTCTGGAGGAATGGGGGTTCGGAACCCCCCCAAATAAATTCTGACTTTTTAAACGTTATTTTTTGCTATTTTTGGCCTTTTTGGGCTTAGTCCCCCGAAAATTGGTGTTGGTCCCCAAAATAGGACGGCCAGATACGTGTCTGATAAAAACCCAAAGCAAAGTTAGTGGAGACAATTCCGATGTTTATAATCCATTTTCAAACTAACTATATACGACCTATGTATTTAATCGTATTGGCTGAATCAGAATATTACCATGGTCTTAAGAAGCATTGTAATCCACAATTTAGTATATTATGCTGAATGTCGAGCGGCAAATTTATATAACTGTCTCTAGAAAAGAAAAATCGCATGTCTTTGTCGCAGACTTAAAAAGTATTTTCCATAATTTTGGCCCAAGCGCGACCAAAAAATAACTTTTTCATAGCATTTTAAGCAAGAGAAACATTTTTCAAAAAATTTCGAATTTTATCATCTTAATGGATAAAGCATGTCGAAAAACGGTTTTTGCGAGCTATATCGACGAATTTTCCGAGATATAGACCAATTTATGTTGAGTCCGCCCCCTCGGCCGAATCCTGGATACGCGCCTGCATGTAATTATGGTTTTTGTATACGGTTACGATTTTTTCCGATGTAAGAACTTTCTTTAGGAACCTCATTGTACATGTAGGAAGATTTTAACGAAAAAACTGTAGAAAGATTTGAAATTTGGTCCATTTTAATTTATATGTCATTATAATGGCAAAAACAGCGTTTAAGAATACAAAATCGTCAAATTTTGTGTTATTGTTTCTCGTTATAATCCTCCAGCATTGAGTTTTAAAGCTTGAATCAGCCAAAGAATTATAGTGCTGCATATAATTTGATAATTTGCACTGTTTTTCCGTTGAAAGTCCACGCTGAATTCAACTTATTTTAACATATACTCGTTATGTAATCATACCTAAAAATTGTTCTGTAGAAATAACAATTTTATGTTTTGTTTGTCTACATAAAGCTTTAAAATTACATTTAATATGGCGAAAATGAAGCGACTTATTGTCTTGACGCTCCGCGCTGATTTACATTCCTGAATTATTTACTAACAAAAGGACCGCTAATTCTACTTGAAAACAGGAGTTTTTGTATTCAAAGATTTTCCTCATGTACAAACAATTTCCGAAACCATCTTTGTACGTTTGTGCACGAAGATTTTTCGGAAAACTTAAACTGTGAAAAGGCCTAAAATACTGGAAAATTTCAGAGTATAATTGCCTATTTATACGTCTTTATAACGACTAAATTGTGCTCAAAAAGGAAAAAACCGTCGCGCCACTTTTTTAAATATTTTTCATCGTTTGAAATCCCGAAATCAGTGAATCTACACCACCAAAGGTCGAAGAAACCAGTTTTACCACAAAAATGTATGATTACGTATGAACATAAATAGGATGCTGCGCTTATTTACTACATACCTACATACACATTTTTATCAAAGTTTTATAGCGAGGAAAAAAACGATGTAAAAAATTGACTTCGTTTTTTAATGTAAATTTAAAGAAAAAATTAAAATATTCTACGCTTTTAATCGTCAATATGACCCAAGTGAAATAATCATCCTGAGTATTATGATGTATCATTTGTATACCGTCGATCACAAAGCTTACAAAGACCTTTAGGAAAACAAACCGTAAAAAGTTAAGGTGCGCTACGTGCAAAACGCAGAATTCAACAACCTTGTTGCGAGCAGGCAACACGATCCATCTAATTTCATCTATTTTTAAATAGTAAGTAGGGCAAAAAAGGCTTGTTTTGCAAAGGTGTACGCGTGTCTACAGAAAAACCAACAATATATAAATTGCGTTGTTCGATTGCTGAATAAAATAAGAATCCGTAATGTACAATTATGTTGTTTAATCAAAATAATTTCTACACCGGTAAAAATTTCTACCGGGAAGTATCATTAGAAATTCTGCGCAAATGCTGAAATTTCAGATAATTACATGCTGCATAAGCTCAACTTTTGAGATATTTTCATGAAAAATTTAGCGGTTCCCCATCTAGCCGAAAATTGCGGCTGAAAATGACCGTATAAACACTGTTTTTGTACGAGCCTGCGGAAAACGCTTTGTACGAGCGAAAATTTTTGTGTACATAGTACATATAATATATAGATATACTAATAAATATACACTTTTTACATACTACTAGATTGTTATCCGTGACCTGCACGCTTAACAAAAAGTGTCACTTTGTGCTAAATTCAGCTGTTTATATTTTCACACATAAAATTCAACTCAGAGAGCTAAAATAACTTGTGTTGCACAATCAGAAATAATACAGCGATTGCAATATGCTCACTGAATCTCATAATAGACACCAATTTGCATATGAATTTAATGCAACGCAAGGATAAAAAGTCAATTTTATCTTTAACAACAGAAAACAGTGCAAAGTTGTTTAGTAGTTCTTTTTTCTGAATAAAATCTTTAGAAAACAGTAGATTTGCTGAAAAATACTCAAAAAGCGTAGAAATTACTATAACTTTGCCCCAAAAAGTCTTTGCACATTGTACAAAGATGGTTCCGAAAATCTTTGTACGAGCCTCGAAATCTTTTTCTCGTACAAAAAAAACAGAGCCGGAGAATATGCCTTCTTAACTTCTAACCTAACATCGTGGCACAGGTGTTTCAGAGTGCACAAAACTGAAAAAGAGCGCGAGAAAACCGATTGAAAGCAAAAGCTAAGAAACTTTGATGTACCTAGTTAAAAAAGGATTGTCCAAGACTAACAAATAAGCGACCTGGTAATCCAATCCGAAGTAGACTGATAGTTTAAATTATAAAGTTCCTGCTGTGCTTTTAGCTTGTTTATTTTTGAAGCCTGCTCTTTTTCTTTACCAGGTAACACACAGCCAGATAAACCTACCTAAATGGGCGCGATCTGATAAAATGAATCTATGCTTCCATTCGCCTAAAGCTTCCTTATTTTTTTCGATTTCGGCAAACAAACTAGGAAGATGAACGACTACACCATTACCTGTAAAACGTAATTAATTATTAATTATAAAAAATTGGCTGTCCGTAACAGTACATTATTGTAAAGAAACGTAAGCGACATAAACGCTTAAAGATTCTTAATCATCGTAGCTACTACATTCATTTCAGCTTTTTTCGTAAGCATAATGCGATGGCCTATACATAAACGCATTGCATTCTGTAATGGAAATAAAAGACAGAATAACATACAAAAGGTGGTAAATGAGATGGAGAAAAACCTCATTACCCAATGATCACATCATTTGTCTTCAACAAGATATCTCATAATATGTACTATATCTCAATATACATAACTCTAACAGATTATCTCCCTAACTTCTGTTATTGCAACGCTTCTGTGACGCAGTGGCTGGCGGATCCACGATTTTCGCAAATAGCACTGAACTAATTTTCCCCATATGTTGAAATCTCAAAAATTTGCTACATGAGAAAAAACGTTTTTTGCAAATATCATGGGCCTAATTTTATTCAGAATCGTTTCTGGCGCAGCTATTTTCTATAGAAAACCAATTTTTTAACGGAATTATGTGGAAAATCTATTCAAGGCGTCCAAATTTTAACAAGCAAAAATCATTTCTAGTCGAAAATAGTCTTGCATATCGTTAAATAACAAAAAATCATTAAAAAGCTCAAAAAGCGAGTTTTTATTTATCATCTCAACCGACATATGTGAATGAGGAGAGCGATAGACTCTGAGCGAGAATCTCCTGCGCAGTCTCACTTACGTGCTTAACTCCTGCATATGTGCTTATGTACATACATAATAGTAAATCATTCCGTCATGCAGTATTTAAGTACACTACCGTTATCCCTCGCAAACTATGTAGCAAGTTTGTAGTGTAAAGGGCGATGTTTACACTTCGGTAATAGCAAATCTTGCATTTTAAATTATACTTTAAAATCATACTTTCTTACACTTCAAAAATTGTGATCTATTTCAATTGGTCAAATCTACGTTAAGTGGATAAAAACTGAACAAAAAATACGAAAATTGTAAATTGCACCAAAAGTGTAAAGTGGATGAACGTATCATTTATTTCCGACTAAGGGAGAGAAATATCGGACAAAGAAACTAAGTATTATGCCAATGATTCATTTATTAATTATCTATTGTATATTATTATACCAAGTTGCAATTGACAATCTAGAACGACTGGCTATTTTCCATTGATTTCTTATGCTCAAACTTAAAAAAATTAATTTTGCAAAAAGTAATTCCTTATTTTATCCCGTCTTTTCATCTAGAAACAATCTAACCATTGATTTTAAGAAAGTATGTATATAAAACCAGCATCACGCTTTAATCTATGAAAAATCCGTCTGAAATTTAAGCTTTTAAAAAGAAACGTAAGCTGTCTGAAAAAATTACATTTTAAGTGCACGCATGTGCGTAAGAATTGGATATCGCGCTGTAATATAAAGGAGTGAACAAATTAAGCACATATAACAAAAATATAAATATGCATGTATATATAGGTACTCATTCCCAAGGGCAAGCTATGCCAGTTAAATTTTCGCGAGGCGTTCTTTCCAACGCAAACAAGATGCTTTTCAGTTGACAGCATCAAATGATTTAAAACAGTAAAAGAGGTGATAAGAAAAAACTTGAGAACGACAAATTAAAACTACTCAATCTAACCAATTAGAGCTTGGGTATTCTGGTGAATGATTCCTGATGGCAGCAAATGAAAGTCGTAAGTTTTTTGATCCACAACAACCGTATGTCCAGCATTGTTGCCACCCTCAAAGAGAAATCTTGACAGTCACCCATGCATAAAAAGACTCGTGTAAGCCGGAACAGTCGCATGGGAATTCTGGAGAGTAAAACCCGAAAAAATTTTCTAAAGCGCCTTTTCCGGCTCAAAAACAGAGGATACGCGTCAAAAACATCATTTGTCGGCGTTTTTGACGATTGAATTAATTGAACAAAATATATTCTAAAATTAGTACATGGCGGCCGCAAAGTTGACACTTTTGAACAAATATGTCGGTAGCTAAAAACGCTTAAAGCAACACCTTCGTAAAAATTTTCTGAAAAATCGAGAACCCTGGTGGTGAAAAAATTTGTGGGTCTAAAAAAGCTGGACTCGATCGTTCGGGTCCGGGTCCAAAAAATCCTCTCCCCTAAACCCCCTCCCCAAATTACGTATGGCCAGGAGTTACGCTTTACCTGTTAATTTTAATGTCAGTGAAGCAGATACTATACCCATACACAGGGGCGTAACCAGGCGGGGGGGGGGGTGGGGGCCCGTGTACATTTAGCTATATGTGTGAAGTAAAATGTACACTAATATACGTATATGCCTCATGCAACAGCCATCTGTATTAACGTTACATGCTAAAACATATCTTGTGATACATTTCATACATTGGACCCGGACCCGAACGATCGAGTCCAGCTTTTTTAGACCCGAACCGGATCTGACTTTCTTGAAATTTCGGACCCGGATTCGGACCCATGGTTACCTAAAATTTTGGACCCGGACTCGGACCTGAGTTCTTGAAAAAAGTGAAACCGTCACATCTTCATAGTAAACCTAACCTAACTCTGTGATTCGATTCTGATAAAATTTCTAATCTTTAGACTGAGTAAAGTAGGCAGTGTTAAAAAATCAAACCATCGCAATGTATATTTAATATACTATATTAACGTTTTCGGCGAAATTTTAGATGAAAATGTTTTAGGGCACGAATACGTCGCTTTCGCCGTCGACTACATTGGTCAACGCAAGTGTGCCTGTTCCACGCTACAATATCTACAGCTGGATCAAACGGCGTTTATTCACCGTACATGGAGAATCATCGATCAAATGTGTTTTTATTTGCGGAGCTACACATGCTGGCCGTGCTGCTCCGGCTTCTACTACTTAGTGCTGGCGTCGAACCAAATCCTGGACCAACTCGCCCCATCCGTTACCCATGCGGCGTGTGTGGCAGTAACGCTTATTACAACTCAGTGCTCTGTTCAAACTGCAAGGTGTGGATTCATAAGCAACAGAAGTGCAGCGGCTTGAAGAAAATTGGCGACTACAAAAAAGATTCATACAAATGTCCTAAATGCGCCACTTCTATGTTACAACAACAGAAATACTGCAATTAAATATAAATGGTTTGAAAGGCAAAATACCAGAGCTCATGAGCTTTTTGAAAGAACAGGACGTTGCCGTTGGTGTATTGCAGAGACTTAGCTCAACCCCAGCATCAAAGATCCTAAAACATACGGCTATCGCTTACTTCGCAAAGATCGCATCACCCCCAATGTTGGCGGTGGTATTGGCTTTCTCATCTGCGAAGACACTGTGGCAAAAAATATCGACATCCCTGTCTTATACAATGATAGTACGATGGAATCAGCAGCAATTTCAATCGCAACGTCAAACGGCGACATCACTGTGGTCAATATCTAAATTTCTTCTGTTTCAAGCTGCCCTCCTGGCTATGAGCCGCCTTTGGCTGCGATTTTTAACATGGACAGAGTAGTTGTATTGGGCGATTTCAATGCACACAATAAATTGTGGCATTCACCATCTAATGATGGTCGTGGCAATTTTGTCACCGACCTAATCGATCAATCCGACCTACTGCTACTAAATGAGAAACAAACCACCCGTCTGCCAGTCGCAGCCAATCAATGACCAACTTCGCCTGATTTGTCGCTTGCTTCTTCTGAACTTGCACCGCTTATACGATGGAACACAAAAAACACCCTGTCATCCGACCATGAGCCTATCATACTTAAAATAGATATGAAACAAGAGCTGATCATATCGCAAAAGAAGACTTTCATTAACTTCAACAAAGCCAACTGGCCCCTTTTCACCGTCGAAGTGGAAAATAAAGTGTCGTCGCTCACGTTTAACAACAACCTCTCAGTGCATCAACGCGAAGTCATGCTTAGACGTATCATTATAGCCGCCGCTAAGAAAAGCATATCATTTGGCCGTCGCAAACTCTATGATCCAAGCCTATCTGACCGTGCTAATGAGCTGATAAAGGAACGTGATGCCATCAGAAGCATCGACCCTACTTCGAACAGACTAGCCGACCAGACCAAAACGCTCAATCAAGTCTGCAATGAGGAAAAAAACCAGGAAATGGCGAGAATTTGTTGGTAATTGAACAATCGCCCTTCAAACACAAAAAGACTTTGGTCCACCATAAAAGCGCTTGACGGCAAAAATCGCGGCGTTGACAACGCACCCATTCGTTTCTCTACCAGTGAAGAAATTGACAGCAATCGTATTGCCAACAAATTGCTGAAACAGTTCACAGCCGTTCGCCAACCAGTGATCGGACCGAGGCCTCGGCCTCGGCCTCGGCCTCGGCAAGCCTCGGCGTTTTTTGGAGCCTCGGCCTCGGCGCCGAGGGCGAAGCTGAAAAGTGCCGAGGCGCCGAGGGTTAAAATCAAATTTGAATAAGTTTAATATGTCCGTTGAATGTTAACTATTTAGAATGCATCTGCAGTACAAAGGCTATTTTTTACCTAAAGACTTTTCTTGTGATTTTAGTCGCGTACCCAGTTACACAAGGTTACATACAGCAAAGTGCCAATTTATTATTCATGTGATGACTAAGTTTTAATTCTCATGCTTGCTACATGGATCGGAAACACACATTCCCGAAGGGAGGGGTGAGGAGGTTTATTACCCCCCTCTCAGGGTACAAGACTCAAGTCACTGTCAGACGATTTTTGGTGAAAACCTTTTGAATATTTTTGAACCTAATTTTTACTATGGCAAAAGTGCAGCTGACTATTAAAATTTCCCGAAGTGATACAGTATTTTTGAATGTAAGCAAGAGTAAATAGACAAACTGTCACTATAAAACATGCATGTAACAGCTCAAATTTTTCGGGAGGGGCTCCTCGGCATACATGTAACGGCTACACCTAAAATAGTCAACAAAGCGCAAATTTTCGCCAAAAATGGGGAGGGTGGGTCAAAATTTTCTGACGTTGGAGGGAAGGGTTAGGGGAGACGTCCAACCATGGGTGGGTGGGGAATTCCTAAAGCCCTTCCTGTTACACGTATGGTTTTCGGCCATTTTTATGGGAGAGGGCGTAAATGATTACGAATTTTCGGCCGAAAATCGCAAAAACGCACCTAAAAATGGACAATAAATGCAGGTTTTGCCAAAAATCAATTTCGGCTCGTGCATTTTTTAAAGCCATTTTTATACAATGTTAAAATACTTTCTTGGACAAAGTGATATTAATTATATCGTTTTTCAGTATTTTTTAGGAAACTTCAAAAAATTTTCGGCGCTTCGCGCAAAATATCGCTAATATACTGTATTTAGATTGAAGCAGAGGCATTAAACACTCAAAAATCAATTTTTGTGTAATCTAGGCATCTTTATGCAGATTTAAATATCTTTTGTATCCATTTATACTGTTTTTAAAAATTTTATGCAAAACAAGTACTATTTAATAACTCAGCACATTTAGCCGTTCAAAGATAAAATTGACTAATTTATCCTGATGTTGCATTGGATTTCTAAGCACAGTAGTGCTTATTACAAGATTTAATTGGCATATTTCAATATCTGTAATATTTCTGATTTTGTAGTACAGGTTGTTTTAGCTTTCTCAGTCAAGTTTTATGTGTAAATTTCATCAAAAGCTCATAAAAATTTCGGCGCTTTGCGCCAAATAATCTTATGAACTAGTATACAGGCCGAATTATCACATTTAGGACCACGATTTTTTGTATTCGGCAAAGATTTTTCATAATGTACAGAGACTTTTCAAGACTGTCTTTGTACATGCACAAAGATTTTTGGAGAGACAAAAACTGTAAAAAGGTGTAAAATTCCCGAAAATTTTCGGCGCATCAGTAATTGTCTGTCCTTATATATCTTTAAAATAGTAGAATTTGTATTTAGAATGGAAAAAATGTCAAATATTCAGAGACCCAGGAATTAGCTAAGATACGCTACCGAAGGTCGAAAACCCCTTTTAACCACACTAAATCGCTACTGTACCATACTATAATAGTACACAAAAATTTGCATGTACAAAATGTTCAAAGACTTTTGGATACCATTTTTGTACATGTAAAAAGGTATCTTGCACAAAAAAACACTGTTTAGGACTGCATGCCGGTTGCAGGTCACACACTGGTAGCATAGGTGCACAAGGTCAGGGTCGGCAGGGGGGGGGTGACATGCCAAAAATCTAAAACAGTAAATTTAACGTTCACGATTTTTTTGCTGTTTTAATGATCAAAATAGTCAAAATAGCCTATAAAACGTTTTCCCGTGTTAATAACACATTTTAAAAGCATTTTTTAGTCCATTTTGACTGCATTATATCACTTTCAACACTAAAAAATGTAAAAATTTATCAATTTAGGGCGCTTTTTGAGTAAAAAGTACTTAAAAGTACTAATCTGGCGCGAATCGCCGGAAAAATTTTGATATTTTTACTGCTTTTGATGTCAAAAATGATGCAGAACAAGACCTGTTTGCTCAAAATCGCAGGACAGTACCGGTCTAGCTGACTCCTCAGGGGGGGTAATACCCCCTCACCCCCCTATGTGCATGTGTGACTGGCAGTATGTAAAAATGTGTATGTTTAAAAATGTGTATGTTTAAAAATATATTTATATAAAATATCTACAAAAAATTAGTTCGCTCATACAAAGACACTACTTAATTTACTGGTCCCCTATTTTGGGATTTCACCCTTACCTCAACTCTGGACCTTTTGAAACTAGTGATTGGAAAGTACAGTGCAGTTTCTGTCATATTACCTACCACACCAGAATTGGATGACTGAAAAAGCGTGTTTAAACATGCATTACTGCAAAAGCGAGCACAACAATGGCTACAGTTCTGTCTTTACTTAGCTTATTTCGTTTGTTCGTTTATTTCTTTGACACTGTTTTCTTATTTATGTATAATAATAAAATTTTTTAATTGCTTGTTCAGCCATATTTTTCATTATATTTCCCAAGTCCTCAACGGCAACTAGTTAAATTAAGTATGCTTTCATTCTGCGGACTTTATGCGGACTTTATTCAATAAATCCTTCACAAATTAATCTACTATTATTGAAAATGACATTCGATAAAGTGTTCAATATTACGACTATTCTCTAGCTCCTGTGCATACAAAATATTATAAGAGCACTATTTATGGGTATAGGTATATAAGCTTGACCCTCGGCATTACCCTCGGCCTCGGCATCGGCCTCGGCCTCGGCCGAGGCAAGGATTTTAAGGCGCCTCGGCCTCGGCCGAGGCCGAGGGTCCAAAAAGTACCCTCGGTCCGATCACTGTCGCCAACACACCTCATCGCCCGACACCCGACGTGGTATACGCCAGATTCACAAGAAAACAACTTAGCCAAGTGCAGTTTAATATCAAAGATGTCAAAAAAGCGATTAAAGAAGCCAAAAATTCAAAGGCGTTTGGTCCAGATGAAATTGCAATGCCGTTCCTAAAACACCTCGGCCCTTTTGGTCTGCAGTTCCTTACCAATTTGTTCAATTTGTCTGCCTCGGACCGCTATTTTGCCTTCGATTTGGAAACGTTCGATCATAATCGCCTTGCCTAAACCTGGCAAAGATCCTAATACTGCATCATCATACCGACCTATCTCACTTTTATGCCCTTCTGCAAAAATAATGGAACGCCTACTCTTGCCACACATTATCAATCATTTACCGCCTGCCTTACACCAGCACGGCTTCAGACCTGGCCATTCAACTACGTCTGCCCTCTTGCACCTTGCAACGGCAGTATGCCAAGGTTTCAACCAACCAAAACCAGCGAAAAGAACAATAGCAGTAGCACTGGATCTGAGCAAAGCCTATGATTCTGTGGATCACACTATGCTGCTGAAAACTCTGGCCGACTCGACCTTACCTGGCTGGACCTGCCACTGGTTGGCAGCTTATTTACGAGGAAGAGAAGCAATATGTACTTTCGCAACGTGGGATCAAGGAGTACAATCACTAGAATGGGTGTGCCTCAAGGCTCTGTGATTTCACCAGCCTTATTCAATGCATATATCCGCGACTTGTCAGCACCACCACCGGAAATCCAAGTGATTTCGTATGCGGATGATATAACCATGTTCACGAGCAACCCAACAATCAAAATTATGGAAAACCGGTTGAACAACTATCTACCTCTACTCGCCACCTTCCTCAAAACCGCCATCTCACAATCTCTACCGAAAAATCAACAAGTACACTATTTACTCCTGAAACCAAACAACATTCGCTGCAACTCAACATCTCCATCAACAACGTACATCTGCCAACCGAAAAATACCCAAAAATTTTAGGTGTTACATTTGACCCTAGCCTATCGTTCAACCGCCATACCGAGACAATCAAAAAAAAAGTTCAAAAATGCAACAACATCTTGAAAGCGTTAACTGGACGAACATGGGGTGCACAAAAAGAAACGATTCTTCTAACATACAAGGCCATTGGCCGTTCAATTTTGTATTATGCTGCACCAGTTTGGACGCTGTCAATTAAAACATCTAATTTTGGAAAACAGCAAAGCTGTCAAAATACGGCACTTCGTTTGGCCTCCGGTTGCCTTCAACTCACGTCAATCGACCACCTGCATAGCGAAACCAATCGGATCACAACCGACTCTTAGCTGACCAATATTTCGTCGCATGCCTGCATAACAACCATCCATGCAGGCAGTTATTCGGCTGTCCTGGACCACCTTGCCGACGTCAAAGAAATTTCCGGCTCAAACCAACACTTAAAATGTACTCAGAAACTAGAGTTCAACGCCGTATAAGAAATCTACCTCCGCCTACGACACTTCACCAATGTCAAAACAATCTCCACAAGAAGGCAGTGATCGCCAGCCATCACCGCTTCATCAAAACCAAACCCTTTCATATTACGTCGCCCACCAAACATCGCCGCACAAGAAACGAATCTCCCACGTTGCTCCTGAGCCCAACTTGCACAACTAAGGAGCGGATACAGCTACATATTGGCATCGACTCGCAGCCGACTAGACAACACTGGCCAAACATCTGATCCTTGCCCTTACTGCCTGGCGGCGACAGAAGATACACTACACCTCTTCAACTGCCCGTCACGGCCTTTACAAGGAAATATCATCGAACTATGGAGGAAACCAGCAAAGATAGCAACCGCATTAAACATTTGATCGATGGTACTATGTCCGGCAAATACAACAACAACATGAAAATGTTTAAATTACTATGTCTTTACTCGAGTAATCATTATAAGAACCCCAAAGCTTTGTTATGAACAAAAACTACTCTTCTGACGTGAAAATAAGGTTTTTACAGTGGTTTTTTCAGTACTAAGAAAGTCAGTAAATGTCATTAATGAATACTGACCCGGCGGTAAGCACCAAAAACTTTGAAAAATCATGATAAAAATGGCTAAAATCATGAAAAAATACACATCTATTCTTTATTCCGCCCAGCTATTTTTTGATGACGGGGCGGCCACCCAGTCTTTTCGGACCGAATATTTAAAATGGTGAAGAACATACGTGATATTGGAGGTTGGGAAGTTTTCACCCCCATAATTCGCGATTTTTCCAGAATTTATAAAAATTTCCTGAAAATTTGCAGAAAACTTATTTTTTTAATCGTTTTTAGCAATCTATTTGCTCGAAGGTGCCAAATTTTTCAGCGTTTCGCGCCATATATTCCTGTTTTGACTATATTTTGTTCAATTTATTCAGCTTTTCTGAGTTTTTTCCAAAATTTTTTGTTTTATGCTCTAAACATATAGAGCATCACCAAAAACGCCAAAAAGACAATGTTTTAGACGCCTACCCACCATTTTTGGGCCCAAAAGAAGGCGCTTTCAAATTTCGCCCCGTCCCCTAGAATTCCAATCCTGTGTATGTATGGTGAACAATCAAGCAAGCAGTAATCTGTGTCTATCATGTGTTGTTTGATGTCATTAATTTTCGTCATAATTTTTTATTACACAAGAGGTTTATTTGTGCGAATAGAGGAGAGAATGATAAAAGCACGACGAATCGTATACGCCTCGAAACTTTATTACGATAAGAACGAATCACATGATTACCTGACAGCGGCAAACAATATCCATATTGCGAGCCAACATGTCAACGATCTTTCCTTTACCTTCATCGCCCCATTGAGCACCGATAACTACTGTGACTGATGGTTTCGCGTGCGTCTGGTGAGATAACCCATTGTTAACTGCCATCTGCGTAAGTCAAAAATATTATAAAACAGAAGTGTTTTTCATACAAGGTCCGTCTGTACATGTACAAAGACGGTCCCCAAAAGTCTGTACATTTTGTACATGCAAATTTTTGTGTACTACACTTTGGTACAGTAGCGATTTTAGTGTGGTAAAACAGGGTTTTTCGATCTTTGGTAGTGTATTTTAGCTAATTTCTGGGTTTTTCACCTAAAAATTACTAAAAATTATCTTAAAACGGCGCAAAGCGCCGGAAAATTTGACATTTTCTCTTCAAAAATGCGAATTCTGCCATTTGAAAGATATATAGAACAAATAATTACTCATTTCGGCGCGAAGTGCCGAATTTTTTTAGAATTTCACACCTTTTTACAGTTTTTTTTTCAAACATCTTTGTACATGTACAAAGACGGGTCCTGAAAAGTCTTTGTACGTCGGGAAAAATATTTACCGAATACAAAAAACACTGTAAAGCAGCAGCGTGTTTCTCTCACTCATAAAACAAAAACGTAAAAAAGAGCACATGGTCATAAATGATCACAAGAGAAGCGCACGTGACACGCACAAACTTTCGGGACAAAAAAGAATATCGACCAATTATTTGTATAAAGCAACTTTTCGCTCAATAAAACAGGGAAGAATAGGAGAAATTTCAAAGAACCAAAAAGTGCAGACCGCTCTTTTAGCCAGATGCAAATGGAATCGGTCCTACACAATAGGAATTTTTAAGTATTCGAGCCGTGTATACATGCACGTAGGATGTGAGGGTTGAGCAGAGCCCCCTTCCCCCGAAGGGTCAACCAGACAAGTACTGTCCGGCAATTTCGAGCTGATGGAACGTCTTTTGCATCATTTTTGAGGACAAGAACAGTAATAATGTCAAAATTTTAATAATCAGTATTTTTATGTGCTTTTTACTCCAAAAAAAAACACCCAAAATTGATTAACTTCTCTATTTTTAGTGTTAAGAGCGATATAATGCAGTCAAAATGGACTAAAAGTGTTTTTAAAATGCGGTATTATCATGAAAAAGCGTTTTATAGGATATTTTAATCATTTTCGTCGTTTAAATAGCAAAAAAATCATCAGCTCTAAATTTATTTTTGGGATTTCTGGGAATTACCCCCTGCCGACCCTGACCTTGTGCATCTATGATTCGAGCATCAGCTTCGAGATTGCTTTTGTGATCTAGGTATCATATCGTTGTAGCATATATACATACTCGTATAAACATAAAACTATCTATTTACATTAGTAAAACAAAACTGATCATCTGATGTATAAATAACAAACGGATGGTTATTATATAATGGCTTCCTTGCCCAGATTTTACGTTAATGAAAATTTTTACCGGATCTTGTTGAAATAATAATTATACACTACATAAACCAATGCCGATTTAACGGAATAATGCACATTAGCCAGTGCAGGCATGGGCGTACGCAGGGGGCGGGCGCCCCTCCATTAGCCCAAAAATAATTTTGGAGAGGTATAAAATGCATGAAAATCGGCATCTTTTTATCGAAAATCTCACAATTTTCGGCGTTTCGCGCCGTAGGATCATTATTTCCGTTATTTAGGTCCAAGCGCGGCCAAAAAACGTCATTTTTTATAGCTTATTGAGACGAAATAAATTCTTTTTAAAAAGTATGAATTTTATGAGCTTGTCTTTTTAGATTCAGGTAAATAGCTATATAGCCTTTTTAAATTCAGAAAAATAGCTATACAGCCCTTTTAAATTCAGAAAAAAATAGCTATATAGTCTTTTTGGACTCAGGGAAATAGCTATATAGCCTTTTTAAATTCCGAAAATCGATAAATAGTCTTTTTGGATTCAGAGAAATAGCTATATAGCCTTTTCAAATGCAGAAAAATAGCTATATAGCCTTTTCAAATTCCGAAAATCGTTATATGGTCTTTAAGGATTCAGCGAAATAGCTATGTAGTTTTTTCAACTTAGAAAAATAGCTATATAGTCTATTGCTTGGCAAATAGCTATATAGCTTTTTTAAATTGAGAAAAAGCTATATAGCCTTTTTAAATTAAGAAAAATAGCGATATAAGCCTTCTGGACTGGTAAAAATAACTGAATACCCTTTCTGGACTCCGAAAAACCTCTTTATAGTCTTTTAGATTTAGAAAAGTAGATGTATAGCTAACTGGAACTCAGAAAAATGGTTGTATGGACTGTATTGTAAATACAGAATTAGCTATGTAGCCTTTTTTGAACTCAAAATATCTATATAGTCTTTTCGAACCTAGAGAAATACATAGCTGTGTAGGAGCACTTAGCTTTTATGGCAAGGCTATTTGCATTCCACCAAGATTTTTCCTTCATTGATTTTTGGGGCCATAATACTTTTCGGGATCGTCTTTGTACATGCGCATTCAGATTTTTAGGGGAGGGGGCAAGCCAACAACCCTTAAAATACCAAAATTTCATGAATCAGTAATTTTCTGTTATATGCGCCTTTATAATGCTCAAAATTGAATAAATAGGACAAAAGCGTTAGAGTTTTCCGGAAGCGCCAGTGACTGTGTTTTATCTCTTTATTGACTCAAGCACAGAGTTTAATGCCCTAAATCAGCAGAAATATTCTAGTGCTTCTCGATTTAGTAATTTAAGATACTGCGCCTTTTTTGAAACTAACTGTTGTTGCTAGTCTTTATTGAATCTGAAAATTGATTTAAGAGACGACAAGAATGACAGAAAATTGGAGGCTTCGCGCCCACTGAGTTTTCTGGACTTTCTTACATCAAAAAGACCCGTAAGTTGACTTGAAAGTATTATACGTATTAAAATTCCGGCTGTTTTTCGCATTATTGATTTAATTTTAAATTAGCGGACCTTGCGCAAAAACTGCTGCAAGAAAGTAGCAATGCTGCCGAAATTCTGCGGAATTCAGAAAACATTTTAGACATGGGCTGTTATACCTGAATATATTGCAGGCGCTAATTGGGGGAGGCGGGGGTGGATGACCATTCCAAGAAGTTTTTTGAAAATTTTTTGAGCAACAGATATGTAGGTTGATATGCACATTAGCATGTGCCCAAAATTAAGTTTAAAAAGGCTACAATATCAAAAATTTCTCGGCGCTTCGCACCGATTCGTTATTTTTAAATACCAATATTAAGTTTGAAAGCTTGGATCAGCTAAAATAATGCAGTGCATTACACCAATCGATAAGTGAAAATTATTTTGGGCTGGTTAGGAAATTTTTCGTTTCGTTCCGTTTTGTTTCTCTTTCAAGCACATCACATTGATTAACGCCAAGAGCTTGAAAAGCATTGTATATATGTAGGAGTTTATAAATTTTAGTTATCTTTAGGCTGAATTTAGAATCAAGATTCAATCAATTATGCAAAAAATTTACAAAATCAAGATTCTTTTTACAAAATTTTTCGGGGCTTAGCCCCGGACCCCGCTGAAGGCCGCTTGGGCGCGCCACCCCAGACCCCCAGTCAAAGAAGAGAGAGTGTCCATCGCATTATCTCCTTATCCATTATCCTACCCGTGCATACCTAGGTATCCGAATCCTCTGGGTAGTGAAATGGCCGAGTTATGCACATGTATAACCAAAGCATACTAAAATGTTTCAAATTTGAGCTGCCCTTCAAAATTTTTTCCTGGATCCGCTAATAATACATTTCATATGGCAAATGCAGATACAAGTTCCTTTTATGTGGCCCGTATATACGATTTAATGCAAGAAATTTTTATTTTAATTTTTTCGAATTTTTTTGTTTCATACTACGCAGCTTTGCGAGAAATGTTCAAAAATGATGATTTTAAAGCGATACCATCATTTTTTCATCGTGAAATCGGCTTTTTAGTTTTTTACGAAAACAACTATCCTCGTTTTTCTGAATTTCACCCTCCCCCCGAAACTTCGACCTTGCGCATCTATGTCCCTAAGCCAGAAAATTTTCGACCTCCCCGGTTTTTCAAAAAAATTGAATTTTTTTGGCAGTTTCACGTTTTTTTTAACCGTTTCAGGCTAAAAATTTGAGGTAATTTACCTTCAGTGTTGCCAACTCAAAAATAGAAAACCGGCGAAAGAAACTTAAAAACTGGGCCGATTTCGGCAAAAACGGCGAGCCACATGTTTTTATAGCAGAAAACAAGGCCAAATTCTAGCCCAGCAGACAAAAACTGGTAAATTATTGCCCCTTTTAGGCGAAGTTGGCGATACTGTTTACCCCCCTTACCCCTATAAATGGCCGGGGACCCCCACCCAATATTTTGAGCCGTTACATGTATCTCCACCGATCATAAATGCACAAGGTCAAAAGTCCTAGGGGAGGGGTAAACCGAGTTTCCTCGGGGAAGGGGGATAAAATGAGTAATTTTCTTATTTAATGTCAAATTTTGATAATGAATTTATTTCATTTTATTCTTAATGAATATTTATGGTTAAAATTTTCATGAAAACAAATAACAATAAGGGCAATGGAATGATCTCTAGGATCTAATATATACGAAATAACGGAAGAAAAGTGTCAGGGTTAATGAATTGAACTCTGTTGCTCAGAAATAAGTACATGTACTTTAAATTATACTCGTAGACGTTGTTTGACGCCTTTTCATGGTTCAAGCAATAGGTTTTAGTTCGAGAATGGCCTGATGAGGTATGCTTTTCAAAAGTTCCGTTAGGGGTACCCCACTCATACCCTCCCAGTACGCATGTATGCCACCTATTTATATAAACTTCCTCACATATGTATCATAAATTTCTTCCAAAGAATTCAAAAAATTCGATTTCTTTTGTGCCATCCATCGGCCTCTGGATGACTTGACATCTCAAGGAATAAGATTTTTCCTAGCTACATATTGGGTGAACTATTTGGTTCCGCCCAGTACGCCCCGTGTGTATATCTATACATAGTACAATCTAAACTAACACAGAGCATAGTATTTCATATAATAGCAAACTAATTTTAACTATGCTATAATACAAACTTACTATGCTAAAATTAATGGCATCCACTTCTTGACCACTGGAGTCTTCACTAAGACTTAGTATGTCAGGAATACTAAGCATAAACGAAGATAAGTATATTCAATAGGTATGTATCTGAAGTATGAAAATATTATTTCATCATGTTGATTTCTTGAAATGCAGGTTTTGTGCCTAACCTTGCCTCGTTTATTCACTGAAGTTATTCGTATCTTTTGTTTCTCAAATAAAGCAGAACGCAATTTTTTGCCATTCGTTGAAATTATTTAGTGCAAAAAATTAAAACCTTCTTTTCCCTGGTGAAATACTGAAAATTGAAATGCTTGACTATCAGGTACCTACGTGAGAAATCAGGTTCTTCAACTAGGAGTAATGAAGAGATCGTTCTTCCATTGAAATTGAAAATTTTATTTACACGAAAAAAATTGAAAAATGTTGAAGCCAATTAGTCCGAAAAAACAAGAAAGGCGAAGTAACGGCGTTGTTCGATATCTTGGAAGAATCGGCCAACCCATTGTAAACGAACCTTCACCTCCTCTTACTTTTGTAACAGCAGTTTTCCATAGGTTTCTGACGCGAGTTCCTATCCTTAGAGAAGCGGTTTTCATTAATCGCGACTTTTTCAAAGTCAAAAGCAATAGGTCGGTAAGTAATACAAGGAGGCATATGTGCGCAAGGTCAAACTTTCAGGAAAGAGAAGGATGCAAATCATAAACTTGGTGATAGCTAAGAGCTTTTGTAAAAATATTTTACAGCTAGAAAACGGTGGTATAGCTTTAAAATCATCGTTTTCGAACATTATTCAAGCAAGTATATAGCTTTTGGACTCACAACTAAAGCTATATAGCCTTTCTGAACTAAAAATAGCTATTCAGCACTCTTTGAAGTCAGCAAAATAGTTAAACCATTCTAGGACTCAGAAAAAGAACTAAATGACATTTCTGGACTCACATAGTATATATGTTTCTAATTCCAAAAATTGCTATATAGCTAGTTTTCTGAGCCCAAAAAAGGTTTTTTAGACCAAAATGGCTATGTAGCTATCACTATTTTGAAGCTCAGAGAGTAATACCTCTCACCCCTCCTCATGACCATGTGAGCAAGGGGGTGGTCTACACATCTGTAACATGTACAGCTTAAAAGGTCAAGCAGTTTTCACGAGTATATTTGTTTAAAATGTCCTGGGATCACCAGAATTTCAGTCCTGCACATAGATTGATACGGCACAACGGATCCGAAATCTGACGGGTTTTGGAAGTTTTTCACGCCAGCAAAGATTTTTTCACCAACAGAATTTTTGAATTCCCAATAAACCTGGAAAAATGTGTTTATGGCTATCTGAGGTTGCATTCAGTGATTGACTGAGGCTCGGCCTGGCCTCGCAAGCCTCGGCGTTTTTGGAGCCTGCCTCGTGGCGCCGAGGGCGAAGCTGAAAAGTGCCGAGGCGCCGAGGGTTAAAATCAAATTTGAATAAGTTTAATATGTCCGCTGAATATTAACTATTTAGAATGCATCTGCAGTACAAAGGCTATTTTTTACCTATAGACTTTTCTTGTGGTTTCAGTCGCGTACCCAGTTACACAAAGTTACATACAGCAAAGTGCCAATTTATTATTCATGTGATGACTAAGTTTTAATTCTCATGCTTGCTACATGGATCGGAAACGCACATTCCCGAAGGGAGGGGTGAGGAAGGTTTATTACACCCCTCTCAGGGTACAAGACTCAAGTCACTGTCAGACGATTTTTGGTGGAAACCTTCTGAATATTTTTGAACCTAATTTTTACTATGGCAAAAGTGCAGCTATTAGAATTTCCCGAAGTGATAAGAGTATTTTTGAATGTAAGCAAGAGTAAATAGACAAACTGTCACTAGAAAAAATGCATGTAACAGCTCAAAATTTTCGGAGGCTCCTCGGCATACATGTAACGGCTAGAAATTTTGGGTGGGGGATAAGCGACTCTAATTCTATGTCAAAAATGGCGAAAGCACCTAAAATAGCCAACAAAGCGCAAATTTTCGCCAAAATGGGGAGGGTGGGTCAAAATTTTCTGACGTTGGAGGGAAGGGTTAGGGGAGGACGTCCAACCCCGGGTGGGTGGGAAATTACCCAAAGCCCTTCCTGTTACACGCAGTGTTTTTTTTTGTACAAGGTCCGTTTGTACATGTACAAAGATGGTCCCAAAAGTCTTTGTACATTTTGTACATGCAAATTTTTGTGTACTATAATATAGTACAATAGCGATTTTAGTGTGGTAAAACAGGGTTTCGATCTTTGGTAGTGTATTTTAGCTAATTTCTGGGTTTCTGACGCCAAAAATTACTAAAAATTATCTGGAAAACGGCGCGAAGCTGAAAAATATTGACATTTTTCCATTCTAAATGCAAATTCTGCCATTTTAAAGATATATAGGACAAATAATTTATCAGTTCGGCGCGAAGCGCCGAAAATTTTGGGAATTTTACACTTTTACAGTTTTTGTCTTCCTAAAATCTTTGTACATTTTGTATACACAAAATTTTTGGGTACTATAATATGGTACAGCAGCGATTTTAGTGTCGTAAAAACAGAGTTCTTCGACTTTTCGCAGTGTGTTTTAGCTAATTTCTGGGTCTCTAAGGGCAAAAATCACTAAGAATCGTCTTGAAACGGCGCGAAGCGCCAAAAAATTTGACATTTTTACTTTGAAATGCAATTTCTGCCATTATAAAGATATATAGAACACACAATTACTCATTTTTCGAATTTCAGACCTTTTTTGCAATTTTTGTCTTCCCAAAAATCTTTGTACATGTACAAAGACGGTCCCGGAAAAGTCTCTTGTACATCGGGAAAAATCTTTGCCGAATACAAAAAAAAAAACCGTGGTTACACGTATGGTTTTCGGCCATTTTTATGGGAGGGCGTAAATTGATTACGAATTTTCGGCCGAAAATCGCAAAAACGCACCTAAAAATGGCCAATAATGCAGGTTTTGCCAAAAATCAATTTTGGCTCGTGCATTTTTTGGAGCCATTTTTATACAATGTTAAAATACTTTCTTGACAAGGTGATATTAATTATATCGTTTTTCAGTATTTTTTTAGGAAATTTCAAAATTTTTCAGGCTTCGCGCAAAATATCGCTAATATACTGTATTCAGATTGAAGCAGAGGCATTAAACACTCAAAAAACAATTTTTGTGTAATCTAGGCATCTTAATGCAGATTTAAATATCTTTTGTATCCATTTATACTGTTTTTAAAAATTTTTAACTCAGCACATTTAGCCGTTCAAAGATAAAATTGACTAATTTATCCTGATGTTGCATTGGATTTCTAAGCACAGTAGTGCTTATTACAAGATTTAATTGGCATATTACAATATCTGTAATATTTCTGATTTTGTAGTACAAGTTGTTTTAGCTTTCTCAGTCGAGTTTTATGTGTAAATTTCATCAAAAGCTCATAAAATTTCGGCGCTTCGCGCCAAATAATCTTATGAACTATATCCAGGCCGAATTATCACATTTAGGACCACGGTTTTTGTATTCGACAAAGATTTTTCATAATGTACAGAGACTTTTCAGGACTGTCTTTGTACATGCACAAAGATTTTTGGAGAGACAAAACTGTAAAAGGTGTAAAATTCCTGAAAATTTTCGGCGCATCAGTAATTGTCTGTCCTATATATCTTTAAAATAGTAGAATTTGCATTTAGAATGGAAAAATGTCAAATATTCAGAAACCCAGGAATTAGCTAAGATACACTACCGAAGGTCGAAAACCCTGTTTTACACTAAATTGCTACTGTACCATACTATAATAGTACACAAAAATTTGCATGTACAAAATGTTCAAAGACTTTTGTATACCATTTTTGTACATGTAAAAAGGTATCTTGCACAAAAAACACTGTTTAGGACTGCATGCCGGTTGCAGGTCACACACTGGCAGTATGTAAAAACGTGTATGTTTAAAAATATATTCATATAAAATATCTACAAAAATTTGTTCGCTCATACAAAGACACTACTTAATTTACTGGTCCCCCATTTTGGGATTTCACCCTTCCCTCAACTCTGGACCTTGGGAAACTATGATCGGAAAGTACAGTGCAGTTTCTGTCATATTACCTACCACACCAGAATTGGATGACTGAAAAAGCGTGTTTAAACATGCATTACTGCAAAAGCGAGCACAACAATGGCTACAGTTCGTCTTTACTTAGCTTATTTCGTTTGTTCTTTTTATTTCTTTGACACTGTATTCTTATTTATGTATAGTAATAAAAGTTTTTAAGTGCTTGTTCAGCCATATTTTTTATTAACTTTTCCAAGTCTTCAACGGCAACTTGTTAAATTAAGTATGCTTTCATTCTGCTAACTTTATTCAATAAATCCTTCACACATTTAATCTACTATTAAAGAAAATGACATTCCATAAAGTGTTCAATATTACGATTATTCTCTAGCTCTCATGTATATACAAAATATTCTAAGAGCACTATTTATGGGTATAGGTATATAAGCTTGACCCTTGGCATTACCCTCGGCCTCTGCTCTCGCCTCTGCCGAGGCAAGGATTACAGGCGGCCTCGGCCTGGCCTCGGCCGAGGCAAGGATTTTAAGGCGCCTCAGCTCGAGCTGAGGCCGAGGGTCCAAAAAGTACCCTCGGTCCGATCACTGGTTGCATTTCCATGAAAACAATAAAAATAAGGGTAGTGATGCCTGGTGCACACCTACCTTTGGTGTGTGTTTACTTTGCTTGCAGCAAACTCGAGTAGTAGCGCATGTTCACAGATTTTATAGGTTATTGCATGTGCTGGTTCCATTTATGACATTTTTAAAGCACAACCTTCAACACATAAGCGAATGAAATTACCTTCAATGTGATAAAAGCGAGTCGGGGACTGTGACTGAGCGGGGTTACCAGTGTCTTAGGCTTAAGCTTAGTTATGTACATTCACATTAATGCCAGCGCATGGGCTAAGCATGAGATAAATGGAGCAGAAATTGCGGAGCAGTAAGCAAGCTGAGCAATTTTTGCTCCATTTATGCCTTAGGCTTAGCCCATGCGCTGGCATCAATGTGAATCCGCAAGCAAGAGCAAGGCGAGCAGAGCAATATGAATGCACATTACTAAGTCTAAGCCTAACGCATTAGTAACAGGCGTCGGCACTTGTTCACTTTAACCCCTATCGAATTTTTTCCATCTTTTAACATTAGGGTATATACAGCATTACAGCATTATGATATATCTATCATATGATATAATCCTTGATTTTCTTCATGTTTTTTCTTTTTTCTTCATTTTTTTCAGATTCATTATCAACTTTTGCAATAATTTACTTGATAAAATATAGGAAAATGTTTTTGCTTCCAATCTACTTAGGCTTACGCTTAGTATATCTGAAAGGAAAAGGTGTTTTAAGCTGCTTAGGTCGAGGTTGCTCCCGCTTAGGTCAATGTATAGATGCTTAGGTTGATGTATAAATGCTTAGGTCGATGAATAGATGCTTAGGTCAATGTATAGATGCTAAGTACCATTCCCTCATTACTTCGTTTTTATTTCTTATGAGAAGGTGGCTTAGCCAATTGGTAACGTGTTGCGCTGTAGAGCGATAGGTCGGAGGGTCAAAACCTATCACCTGAAAGTTATTTTCTGTCTTGGGAAAACTCGTGTGGAGAACCCTGGTGTTAAAGAAAGATGGGAAAAATTCACCCTGTATATACCCTAATGTTAAAAAAGATAGAAAAAAATTCGTCAGCATAATTCTATTTTTGTTGTTAATTCACTGAAAAACGTTACAAATCGCTGCATACAATCTCGAAATGAACTGGTGTCGTCAGTTGTTACGACGTCGGATTTCAAATCCAGCAGAAGTCCACATTTCGAGTCCAACATACTGCAACTTTCTGTTCTTTCATCTTGAGAAGCCTGACGTACTCCCATTGTCGAAACTTCGATTAACGTAAAATCAATATTCACACTCAAAGGGTAGATGTGCACCAGGCACAGTGATACCTATTCTGTTAAGCATTTCAGCCAATTCTGAAGTCGCTTTTGATAATAAAAACCATAATTTATCAAAGAATAAATCTTGTGAAACACAGTTGTTAGAATGTAAGTTTTCTTGGATTCAGTCCTTAGCTAAAGAAGAAACTGTCGATATAATATACTTAGATTTTTCACAAGCATTTGATAAAGTAAATATTGAAAAGCTTCATATTAAGTTAAACGGATATGGAATAAATGGTAATTTGTATGCATGGTTAAAGGCCTATTTGTTTAATTGTTCCCAATGTGTTCGCGTTAATCAGTCTTTTCGAGATTATGTGCCTGTTACCAGCGGTGTCGTCCAAGGAAGTGTCCTTGGACCTACGCTCTTTTCGATTTTTATAAATGATATATGTGATCAGGCCCGTGTCCAGGGGGTGGTGGGGGCCTGCCCCCCCCGAAATGGGAAAAAATTTTTGTTTTTCCCAAGGGTCCCCCAAAGGGAAAAATGAAAAATTGGCGAAGTTGGTCTGAAACACCGCCAAAACAGGTTTTTAGCATACTTTTGAGCTAGAAAAAACAAAATTTTCCGGCGCTTTGCTGCCGGATTTATTGTTTATGTAAGGTTTTGTCTTCTAAACCGCTGAAAATCGCTCAAATTTGAGTTAGACATCGAAAGTATGTCAATTTTTTTCTAACGCTTTGCGCCGGATTCATTGTTTAGCTATAATTTTTGCCTTCTAGCTTACTCAAAACAGCTCAAATTTGAGTTATGACATGGGAACAGGCCTGTATCCAAGGGGCGGGGGGCCTGCCTCCCCCGAAATGGGGAAAAAATTTTTGTTTCTCTCAAGGGTCCCCCGACGGGAAAAATGAAAAATTGGCGAAGTGCGTCTGAAACAGCGCCTAAACAGGTTTTTAGCGTACTTTTGAGCTAGTAAACTCAAAATTTTCCGGCAATTCGCGCCGGATTTATTGTTTACGTATAGTTTTGTCTTCTGAACCGCTAAAAATCGCTCAAATTAGAGTTAGATATAGAGAGCATGTCAATTTTTTTCTAGCGCTGTGCGCCGGATTCATTGTTTAGTTATAGTTTTTGCCTTCTAGCTCACTCAAAACAGCTCAAATTTGAGTTATGACATGGGAAACATGAAATTTTTCCGGCGCTTCGCGCCGTATCTATTGTTTATACATGTTTTTTGTCTTCTAGTCCGCTCAAAACCGCTCAAATTTGAGGTTGATATGCAGAGCATGTCAATTTTTTCAGCGCTTCTGCGCCGAATTATTGATTATCCGTATTGTTTTTCTCTGTAAAGCACAATGATTAAGTACTAAGGCAAGAGATAAGAAATAATTCGCCGATTAGGTGATGAGAAATCAGCTTAAATGATAAATTTGCTGTATGTCAAAATGAAATAAAGTGAAAATTTTTTAATTCTTTTGTTGAAATTTTTCTTCACCGAGCTGAGATACGCTCAAAACTGTCTTTATTTTCGCCTATCTCCTAATGGTTATCGAGATATCTGGTCTCAAAATTTTCGGCCCCCCCCCCGAAATAAAATCCTGGATACGGGCCTGTATGTGATAATATTTATAGTACGGTTTATATGTTCGCTGATGATATCAAAATTTTCAATATTAGTCGTAACTGTAAATTATTACAGTCTGATTTAGATAAGATTATTGACTGGACAATTACATGGGATTTACCTATTTCTCGAACCAAAAGTCAAGTTCTATATTTGGGTAATAATAATCAAAAAGTTGTTTATAGACTAAATGGGGAAATTATTTCTAGTGATCTATTTGTCCGTGATTTAGGAGTTTTGATTCCTAGAAATTTAAAATTTAAGGAACATTATAATTCTTTGATTAAAAAAGCTTTCTCTAGATGTATTTTAATACGCAAATCATTTTTTTCGCGTGATAAAGGTAACCTTGTTAAAGCTTATAGCTGTTATGTTAGACCTTTATTAGAGTACTGTTGCAGTGTATGGAACCCCTCTTATCTTAGGGATATAGATCGACTTGAAGCTGTTCAACGTAGATTCACTAAATAAATTTTTGGTTATAATAATATTCTTTCTTACGAGGATCGTTTAGCACAACTTAAATTGTGCAGACTTGAATTAAGACGCTTGCAGATTTGTCTGTGTATGATGTATCAAATTATTTGTCATAAATCATGTTTGGAAGCTGATGATTTTTTTGTATTTAATCATATTACCCGTAGCATTAATAGATTTAAATTAGTTATACCTATTGTACATTCTAATTTAGAAAAGTTTGATTTCTTTTACAAATACATCGCAGTTTAGAACGATCTTCCTGACTTCCTTGTTTCTTCCCCTAACCTAAACATATTTAAATCTTGATTAGCAAAGTTTGATTTATCTAGATATCTTGTGGGGCGCGCGTAAAACTTGTCATTCCATTGACTCGCATGTCCCTTTACTAATTCGTAATTGCATGTCATTTTGTATTTTAACAGTTGGTATTAGTAATAAATTTTCTTCTTCTTCTTTCTTCAAATGGAGCGAAGCGCCAGAAAATTTAAAAATTTTAGCTCTATACGCATTTTTGCATTACAAAAACTAACCAAATCCGTGCAGAAGATAAGGATTTCCAATCGTAGTGAAGTTCTAGACCAGATTGTCAATAAAAATGCTGCAATTGGCGCGGCGCGGCTTAAAGATTAATAATAAGTAAGAATAAAATCAATCCGGCGCGAAGCGCCCAAAAATTGTTTCTTCTTCTTTCTTCTTAAGTTTTACTTTTCTAAAACGCATTGTAGCATAACAAAAATTTTCCACAAATGACAACCAAGCCTAAAAATGTTTTCCATTTCCCGTAATTTCGGTTAACGAATAGACCAAAAAGTGGAAAAAACCGGTGCTCCCCTACTCACTGGCGTAGCCAGTGGGGGAAGGGGGAATTTCCCCCCTGGGGAAAATTTTTACATTTTCAAAAAGGTTGCGTGATGCTGTTTTGCGATGAAAAATCGAAAAATTCGGTGCTTCGCGCCGGTTTATTCTATTATTTGGCAGTTTCTACCGTTTTATTGGTGGAAAATCGAAAAATTAGCGCTTCATGCGCATAAGAAGCATTTTTTCCGTCAAAAACATGAAAATTTTTTTGAGAAAATTTAATTTTTTAATAGCTTAAATCATGCAGGATGATGTGAAAAGCCCAAAAAACACGTTATTTCACGGCCCCGCGCGTTTTTACGCGTTTTTTTAAACAAAAAAAATTTTTTTTCAATCAACCCCCCCTGGCGAAAAATCCCGGCTACGCCTATGCCCCTACTTGGCAACCCTGCTGCTAAAACTTGACTACTTGCTTTTTCTTCCTTTCAATAGTACATTTATTATTTGTATTTTATTGCATAAAGATAATATCCTGCTTACCATACATATGTAAATCAAATAAGTAAGACTAAAATGAAGTTTACTCCTCCGCTTCTTTAGGCTTAACTATTTCAAATATAAAAAACGTATTTACTTTAACAGAGAGAACATAATTAAGTGAAAACAGCTGCGAATAGTGTCCATTATTCTCAGATAAAGAGACTGATGAAAACATGAATGCGACCCGCCTGACCCTGACAAACCTTTAGTCTGTTTTTTAAGCTAGCGCATGGATCCGCTCGAAAAACTAATATCTTTATTAATGGTGCACTCGATTTTCTCTTGATCGACGGAGTCGGTAGGAAAGTGTTTTAGATATGGCGTGTCGAGTGATGAAGGATTCGAGTATTACAGTAATAAGGAAAATGGTTTGCCGGGCACATTCATGCACCAAGTTAAAAAATAAACTATAGAAATCATCAAAACGGAAAAATTATCACAACAGAATGCGACAGTGGGTACAAAGTCAAAAAACATTGCGTAAAAGTAACAGTTTGTAGGTAAATAAACTTTGTATCATCGCTTATTATTCTTTGGTAGTGATAAACTTGGCTTTTACATAATTAATTGTCACCTACATACATATGTATGTACATATGTACCTACCTAAAGTCCGTTTCAAAATTCTTGACTTTTTTACAGTAAGGCCATTCGAAAGTAGTAAAAATTCAGCCGATCAACATAAGGGCTTTCATCTGGTTGGCTATCGTCTATTGCACGTTATTGGGCTCTCTAAACCTTGTGCTTTGGCAATCTGGGTCAGTTTTGCTCGGAGCTGTGAGAGCGTCAACCGACAGCCTCGCGCAGAAAAAATACCTATGCCATGCGCGGATTCGAAATGTACTACGGCTTAAGTGCTACTTCCATGCTTACCAGCAAACTTTTTTACACTCAATTCGGAGTTAGATCTAGAGGTTTAAACTTTACACTCTAGTGACTGATGTAAAAACGAGTTTTGTCTAAGATTACTCTGCCAACTTTTTCGCTTATAAGTCGGGATAAATTGAATAAACAGAAATAAAGTACCTCTGTAACTGTGAGAGTTACACGTTCCAAACAGCGAACTTGCCTTAGCAGTTCATGGTAGCCACAACATAGCCAATACTAGTAGCCCTATCTATGATAGTGCACTGTGAGCTATGCCTTCATTCTTCCCATTATTTCCCCAAATTTTCAATAATAAAAAAGATTTAGATACTTGTCCGGTAGCATAGAGTTCAATGTATGATAATAGTAATTGTTTCATGCATACGCTTGTTCATCGATAACATTTGATCTGAGATAAAAGCTTATCAGTATTACGTTAATTTGATCTTTGTTTAATTTACTGTCATGGTCCTTGAGGCCAGTGTACTTAACGTTGTGGAGTAGTCTGGCGTTTTTTCACTTTTCGTTTTGCCAGGTAAATGCGTTGATAAAGTCAAATGCATTTTCGTTTTCTTTTTTGCTTGTTGTCGGCTACAGGCGTGGATTCTTCGTTGACTTAAAATAGAAAACCTACCCAGTGGTTTTTTGGTTATACCGAGGGTTAGGTCGGGCATCTACGTCGAGGACTTCCACCCATCCTAGTGGACTGATGGGTAAATTCATTATGATAGTTTATCTCATTTGGAAATCACAATTTATTTCTCAAGCCAAAAATTGATTAAAATTATTATTTAATCTTTAAGGATGATTGATCAGCATAGAGCTCGTTGTTGTTGTTTTCATAGTTAAGCGTGCTACACCATATTAGGAACCAAAACATTTCTCGAATCAGGCACTGATTGAAAATAAGTTAAATAAACAACTTGAGCTTGAGATAGGTCAACTGACCTCCAGCGGCAAATTCCGAGACTAGGTAGGTAGCCTTAGGTCTTAGGGCGTAGCTGCTGAGATCACCCGACATAAAAGCGGCCAGCAATATTAGGGCTGAGGGGATCGAAGCCGTAAGGTCTCTAAGGGTCCAAAGATCCGAAAGCCATCCAGAGCCGCGCGATCGGGGCCAGCACTAAGCGTAGACTTAAGTACCTGTCACCTAGGTAAATCTCGAAGGTAATGTATGTGTCCTAGGTCGTCCTTATACGCATGGGGCACCGCACCATTACATTGGACGTTCCCTCCTTTAGGCTGCTGGCTACAGCCGAGCTGATCAATCATACGTAAAATTATTTTCGATCCAAAAATTATCATTTTGGCCGTCTAAAAAATGTGTAACATTTCGTTCATCTTTGTTGTTGTATCGGCCGCGATCGTGGCAGTGCGCAAATTAAGTAAGCGTCCGTGGTAAAGATTTTGTGTATTGTGGTAAAGCCATTGTTATTTTCTAAGTAAAAGTCGAACCTTTCTCGACAAAGGCAGCTCTCACGCTCGCATTTTTCTATAAACGTTGGCCCTCAGGCGACAATTTATCATTTTCTCTCCTGACGACGAATTTCCGTCATTTGAGTTCTTACCTACCTGTTTTTCTAACCACGTACGCTTTCTTGCGCTTTAGCCTTAGTCCTATCTCATGATCATTTCACGTCAGGTATATCTTACTTCACGTAAGGAAGTACTATTTATGTGGAAAAACCTGTTTTTCAGTTGACAAAGGCTAAATTCGAAACATTTATTTTAAGGAAAAATTTAGACGTACTGAAATTTATTTTACCCGAAGTCACATTTTTTGACATTATTGACACACTAAAATGGCAGGAAAAAAAGCTTTTTGAGGACACCGCCCACTAAATTGAAAACCTTCTACGCCACCTACTTCAGCTCGCCAATTACCTACCGCACCTGTTGACTCTAATAGCGCGCGTGTAATTCTGCGGTAATGACACAATTAGGAGAGACGTAACTACTAAGGCGAAAAATGATAAATTACCCGCGTCACTAAATGCCATGAGCAATACACAGTCCGAAGATGAACTGTTATTGAGTACCATACATTCCCGCATTAATCAAACTTTGATAACTAGATCGGACCCTAATATTGACAATTTATTAATCATACAATGATTATTAATAAAACTACTCTTAACCGGCAAATAATCCTGAAACCAGTTCGGAGCGCAAAATCACCGATTCTGGCGTAGAAGTAATCATAGTCATTGCATAAATGCCGACAAAGAGCGTGCTAATGCTAATGTGACTAATGATCTTATTTTAAAAGCATTACAAGCTATTCATTTGCAATTTCGGACCTTTCTCTATTGCGTTGATCAAGATAAAAGGGAAAATGCGGATGAAATGCGTAAACTCATCGTCTGGAGCTAAGCACTATGCTTAAACCCCAAGCAGTTTTTGAATCGCATAGGATAATTCATCTGAGCGTTAACCACTCAATCGATAGCGCAAATTTTTCTGAATTTAATGTAGTGTGAATACGTCTTATAAAAATGCACATCAGTGCATCTTCACTGTTGTCTACTAGCAATAAATGGCGTCAATTCACGCTCACCTTCGGAAACTGTTCCCAAATATCTCCTCAAAGTTATGCAGATACGCGCCTGAGATATCTAATTTGTCACAGAATCCTGTAAACGCGGGTTTATAATCCGGGTGCAAACTCGGGTTTCGGGAAAATATACCTACGATTTTGCAGCCCTACGTGCGATTTGCAAGCGTCGATCTCGACGCCAGCTGTCGCCGTCGTAATGCACCTTCTTTAGTACCTAATCCTTCTACTCTGAACTTCATGGCAACGAATTAAATCCACTACCTTCAGTATTTTTCCACCTCAAAGTGAAATCTTACCAAATAATTATGGCACCTAATCCTATAAATGTAGATACCACCTAATAATTCTATTTCTTCGCATTCTTCTTATAATAAATGCAACCTGTAAGGGCATCGCTTTTATCACAGCATTAACATCTTAGCGAATCTGCACATTGCAAATGAATCTACTTTTCCACTTGAATCATCTAATAGGAGAAAACATGTCAAATTTTCTGACAGCTCATCTAATAGTTATGATCGCCGGCACTTGGTCGTCCTCGCGTCATAAAACTCGATATTTATGAACAAGCGTCATAGGCATAGTTCAGATTCTTCATCTAGAAAGCTCGTGTAGTGACTCGCGTCCTGGCTGATTCCGCTTCAGATTCAGGTCATTTTACATATTGATGCAATTTGCAATTGCAAATAAAGAATTTTTTGATGAAAACGTCATCAGGATATAAAAGCATATTTAGCGAATTTGAATTGCTTATAATACCTATGATATTGACAAAGCTGATCGTTTAAAATTCGCTACTGGATTTCTTGACCCATATGTTTTGCGTTTATACCATCCGTTACACCTGCTGATATACAACAATCTTATTCGAAAATGAAGCAAGCTAATAACCGAATTTTTGTCCAATGGACTTGCAGTGCGCTCTTTAATCGTTTTGTCACACAAACAGCAGCTTCTTTCAGTGGTTAAAGCTTATTATCTCTCGCTTCGCGAAGAGTTAATTAAATCTGATCCTTACTGTAAGTTGACTCGCCACATTTCAATAATTTAATGCGACATCAACTAAAACAAGGTTTATTACCACACATTTCGAAGAGCTTCAATATCACAAAGACCACAAATCATTAGCTGAATTTTGGACAATGCGCTAAGCGCTGAATTTGCTAATAAAGAATTTGAGGATAAAAAGGCACTAACGCCTTACGTATCGGTAACAGCTGCTCCCGTAGGCAGCGTAGTACCTAAAGATACTCCTCGCATCTAACCAAAATGATTCAAATCGTTCACGTCATAGAACGTTTCATCGCCCATCGCATGCTGAGAAACCAGAAAATTCTTCTTGTAAATATTGTACCTTTTGCAAGCGCATAGGTCACATTTATGAGAATGTTCCTGCCGTCAAGAGCAAGAAACGTCTAATAATGCTAATCATAATACCCAAGCTGATCAAAATACTAATTCTATGGTTCGCAATTGCATGAAATCACGTTCTTTTTCAGCGTCGAAATTGTTCGCCATCGCGTTCAAATTCATAAAATAAAGACGATGATCTCAATCACGATATCGTAACTCTAGTCAGCATCGTTTGTCTAACTATCACGAATAATGATAATCGCTTTGAATCAATGCAATCACGATCGAATTTTAGGCAAAATCGTAATGATTATTACCAAATTCAACGTGCTAATTATCAAAATTCAGCGTTACAATAATCGTTATAATAAATGTTCGCACTTAAAATACATATACTCTATTACAATTCTCAAATGAACAACGTGGGACATACTATAAATTCTAATTATAAAGCGATAACATAATTTCAGTGCCCGTATGTCACATATACTGAACAATATTACCATGAATGTGCCCCCACCGCAGCCAACCCTTATCTCCTCATAGGCAAACACGGTTACTGCGAAAGGGCCAGAATCTAGCGCGTCCTAATCTATTCAGCGTGTAAGGAATTTCTGAAATGATGCCGAACATTTACAACGTCGTCTCAACTTATGGTAAGATAATCTACCTGCATCTAGAACTTTCAGATCCTAATATTCCTTGTAAGCCATGCTGGATAACACCCATTCGTTAAAGTTCATGGCGTTGACGTACCTGCTCTCATGAATCTGTTCACAGGTCACCAGCAATCGGCATCCAGTCTGCATTCTTCGTCTTGGTTTGATTACCAGCGCAGCAAGTTCTGGAAGTCGTACATGAATTCAGCGGGCAAAATCACTGCGCAGTAGTTCGTTATAGAGTAAACATGACTTTAACCATCGCGGAACAATCTATTGCTACCTCAGTATCTATAATTGATCACTTGCGGAGGAGCATGCTCTTAGGATATGATTTTTGCGAATCCGCACTCATGTGGAGTTAATCCTATTGAGCGTTGTGCTTTTATAAACGGCATAAAGATTAATTTACTCTCATCTCATGAAAAATTGCAATTTCGCGCGAAACCGCGCCAACTACCTCTGGTGTTGTGTGTGTGCATGTTTCGTTACCTGAGCCTGTTATTATACAACCTAGGCATGAATTAACACCTGGCTATATAAGTCACGGTTCTTGCAATTTTGATTTCGCATTATTCGAACCGTCGATTTTATGGAAAAAACTTCACTTTTGTTGCTCCATCCATAGTCGATACTCCACAACCTCTAATACCTGTTCGCGTTTGTAATATCTCCAAAGCGCCAATTCGCATTGACTCTGGGCGATAATAGGTTCTTTAACCTCTGATGCGGAAGTCGTGTCACATGTTTCATCTTTTTGATGATAGGACACCAGAACTTTTGCATCAATCAATAAAGCTTTCGCCAGCTCCGCCGTTGATTCTAGACAACAGCAACAAATTCGTTAATTATATATTTAAAATACGATTCAATTTTTGCATTAAAAAACGAACCTCTCGGACATACCCCCTTGATGAAACATCATATTGACACAGGGGATAATCCGCCCGTTGTTGGAAAAACTTATCGTGTTGAACATTCTAGACGAGAATCTATGCAGAAAATTATAAATGAAATGCTTGCGGATAAAATTATTCGGCCTACAATAGCCCATGGGCAAGTCAAAATTCTTCTCATCGAAAAAGGACGGTTCCTAAGGCCAGTCGTCAATTATCGGCGGTTAAATGAAGAAGCGTTACTAAAGCATGAAGTTTATCCTCTTCCACAATTAGACGATTATTTTGATATATCGACGGTGCCATATTTTGCTTTTACTAGATTTGAAATCTGGATACTGGCAAATTCCACTCGATAATAAATCTCGCGAAAAAACCGCATTTATATGTCCTGTTGGTCATTACGAATTTGAAGTTTTACCTTTTTGGTTTAAAGAATGCGCCGCAGATTTTCAGACTAATGGAGCTTGTGCTCGCGGAGTCTAAATTGGGTATTTGTCTCGTTTACATCGATGACATAATTATTCTTTCACGTACTTTCAAAGAACATTTAAAAAGATCTTGAAAATAATTTTTATCGCTAAAAAAGGCAAACGCGTAAATGATAAATGCACCATCTTGCTTTTAAATTAAAATCCCTTGGCCACAATGCTAAGTGCAATGGGCATCGCTCCTGACATGTCCAAAGTAGCAGATTTAATCTCGTTCCCGTGCAAAACCGTTAAATCCTTGCAAAAATTCCTTGGTTTAGTCCAATGGTTTAAGAAATTCGTTAAAGATCTGCTAATGTCATCAAGCCGTTATTCCATCTTCTTAGTAAAAGATGTCGAATTTTGCTGGAAGGCTGAACACCAAACCAGTTTGGTAACTATGAAAAAGCATTCATCTCACCTATTTTACAACTACCAAAATTCGATGATGAAACCTGCCAATTCCCCATTTTAACAACTAGCGCAAGTAATTATGCGATTAGAGTGCTTATTTTGTATAAAAACATTTACCATCCAAAAATCGTTTTATACTTAGCTAAAGCTAATTGCGATGCTAAATTCTGCCGAATGTAACTATGCTACTTTGAAGCAAGCGTTAGCGTCGTGTGGGCCATCAAGCATTATCGACATTATCTTTGACAAAAGCGATTGGCCGAGCGGTCATCAAGCATTAACCTGGCTCATAAATGTTAAAGACCCGTAAATTAAGTCGCTCCGTTCGGGTCTCAAATTACAGGAATACAAATATGATACTCGTTTACGTTCCTGGTGCATATAACTGCGCAGCTGATCTTCTTTACGACCTAAATATGATCATACAGAACGAAATTATAAATTAGGCGCCAAAAAATGTTGTTAACATCGCGTTCTAAGTCGCAAAGTTCGCAAGTCGGACGAATTGGTCCTGATACGATCGCTAGCGATAACGCGCCTAATGCACCAATTAATCATCCAAATGCAAAATAATAATTCTACTCGCGCCAAACCAACCCTACCAATTCTAAACCATACATTTACCATTGACGCCTGTACTTACCGATGCTGAAAAAGCTGAAATGCTAACACCTGCCCGTTTGCGCAGGCAAGCGATGCAGATGACGAATTGCATAAAATTCATATCGCATTGAATGATAACAACAAAAAAATGTCTCGTGACGAATTATTTCGTAAACAATGTACTCTTTTGTCGATTCCAACCTAAGCGTTCACCAACTGTCGTTCATCAAATAGTCATACCCAAATCTTTGCGTCGCTTCATATTAACGGAACACCTCCTAAAGGCTACACGTCACAGCAAACCGCGTTTGAAAAAACACAATCTTGAATTATTAATCCGGTTGTGAAGTCTGAAAAATGATCGAAAAAAACACGTTTTTTGTCTTATTTTGATTGATAAATATCTCAAATATTTTACGGGACAGAAGTTCCCATATAGAAACGTACTACGATTCAGAGACATCAAAGCGGCCTAAACCGAATTTCTTTACACTCAATCGGCAGTTAGGTTCAGATTTTTAAAAGTTTGCAATGTGGTGGATACTAGAGAAATACGTTTTTGTCCTTTTTTTCGTTCGCCAATTTCTCCCTTTAGGAAGTCTAGATAGGTCGAATGGGATAAAAATTAAGTATTTTCTAGAGGGTACACGTTACAACAAATTGTTTCATTTACATTCATATCGAACTTTTTCGGGAGGTGTAAAGTCAAAAATCGGTGGAGTTAAGCGTGTTTCTATCATCTTTTCTTTGCCAACTTCTCCACTTTTGAGTCTGGACATGATCACAAGTTTAAAAATGTACCAGGGGTCAACCGTCATATGTCAGTTGAGCGCGTTTGCTTACAATTGAAAATACGTGGCCCCTAACGTCTACAAAATTGA